>BQNB010113181.1:0-21993 GCA_026074375.1 Tanacetum coccineum
TGTCCAAGGGATACTTGGGGATTTCCTTAATTTCTCTATAAGTATATTATTTTTTACGTGTGTATAAACTGCTCAGTGATCAAGTCCGTTATATTTGCCATTTGATTTTGCATATTTTGCATAACCGCGTCATTAGCTTTGACGTAGTTATCAAAACCGGGCTTAGACACACCTGGTGCTGGTGGAACTGGAGCTTGGAAAGTCGGTGGTTGATTAATTTGGGGTTGGCAAACTTGTCCTTGATTGAAATTGATCCCCCGATTTTGGTTGTTTTGATGGTTTTGCATAGGAGGAAAACCGGGAGGTCGAATTTGGTTAGCAACCATCTGAGGTCGGTAACTGGCATTCCCTTGGTTGTAGTTAACTGCGGCGGCTTGTGACACGTATTCTTGAATATTGTCACGATAGTCATTGGTGGCTGGACAATTCTGGTAAGAATGTCCACCCCCGCAAGTTACACAACTTTGCTCAACCGCTTTTACGGACGCGGGAGCTGGAGTTTGGTTTTTCTTATCGAGAATCAATGCTCTAACCATATCTTTTAACTCAGCAACATCGGATGAAACTGCGGGGGTAGAAGAGCTCGTACTCACTTTTGAAACAATGGCTTTGCTTCGTGATTGACGAACTTTGGATTTGCTCTCGATGATTTTTAGGCATTCTCGAGGCATTTTGTCCAAAAAGTTACCACCCGCAGCGGAGTTCAATGAATCTTGATCATTTGAATTTAGGGCATTATAGAATGTATCGAGTTGATGCAATTCTGAAAACCCATGATGCGGGCATCCCCTAAGAAGATCATTGAAACATCGGTTCCATGCCTCAAAAAACCATTTCATCAAATTTTTGTTGAAAACTGTGGATTTCATTTTGAAGATTGTTGTTTTAGAGGGAGGAAAGAATTTGTAATAAATATCGAACAAGATCATCCCATGGAAGAACCGATTAGGGGGCTCTTTTTTTCAAGAGCCAAATTCTGGCTGTCTCCCTCGAGGGAACATGGAAAAGCATAAGCTTAACCGCTACTCGGACGTTTCGGGAACTTCCAACGTAGAAATGATCTTGTTGAAATATCGGATGTGCCATGTGGGTTCTTCTTATCGTGTCCAAAAAATTGCTTTGTTTTGAACAAGATTAAGTAACCATAGCTTTGATCTCAAAGTTGATTGCGTGATTCGGAACAACGATCCGCATCTTTCGTAACCCCGGTGGTGCTTCGAGGTAATTGCGCCATAGTACGATTATCGGCCATCGTAACTATGGGAGGATTGTTATTTGGTTTCTCAAGATCGGTTGATTCAACAGAAGTTTGTCGGACTTGTTGTTGTAGTTGGAATTACTGAGGAAGGAGAAGTTGTATGCTAAGGTTACTAGTGTGAGGCAGTGAAGAATTAGGAAGTACCTACGACATCATCCGAGATATGATTATTCTTAGGATTGACAGGTTACCTGCCTACGTTTCATCGCAAACTTTTCTAAGATTGTTAAACCCATTACTTCCCTAACTAAGAGGAATCATAAGTATGATTAGGGCGCAGAACGAGAAGAGGCTTTCTAAACTTTGAGGAATGATTTGTGTGACCCTTCGATTAATAAAATGTAGTGGTTGATTGGTTTTGTGTGATAAGTATAGTATATATCTCTATAGTGCAAACTTTCACTAACCAAGATACCGTAAGTAATTAATCACTTAGGAAAGTAATTAATACACGGGTCGTAAATTCCTCGAAGAAGTCGTGAATTGAGATTTGGAGATAATTCGGATTCGAGTTAAGAATGGTTAAAATATTTTTGGCTTTTGAATTATACTACAAATTTAATAGCACAATTAAACTATAGAAACGATTAAAGAAACTAAAATCAATTAACTAGCACGAAAAATTAACAAACGTGAATTAAAAACGTGAGCTAAAACGAGAATTTAAAATCTAAAGCACTTCTAATAACAAACTTTATACCTAAAAATCACAAATTTAAAAAGAAAAATTTAGGAAAAAGAATTGAAATTTTTTAACTATTTTTGAATTTTTTATGAATTTTTAAAGAAAAATGAATTAACAAAAATAAACTTTTTCTAAAAATTATCACTAAAATTTTACTTTTATTTTTCAAAAATACTAGATTTAAAAAGAAAATTATTGCAAAAAGAATTTTAATTTTTCAACTATTTTTCTATTTTCTATGATTTTTCTAAGAAAAAGAAATTAACTAAAATCTATTTTAATTCCTAGAAAATACAAATTTTACTGGAAAAATAAAAAACACTTAAAACTTTTACACTAAGGCACAAATAAGCTCAAATAAACTTAAGACAAATCAAATAAGCTAAACTAACTCTAAATAAGCAAATTTAAAAAGCAATTATACTAAGCAAAGCAGGAGAAACACAACAGTACTAACAACAGTACTACCAGTATTAACTAACAGTACTAACTTGGAGTTAATATACTCTAGTTATAAGTTAGTACTGGTAGCTTAAGGTTAGTACTGTTAGTTTAATGAAGCAAGAAATAAGCAAATAAGCTAAAACAGGTAATTAACTAACCCTAATAAGCACTCAAGCATAAAAATAAGCAACCAGAATAAGCTAGAATGGCATCTAAGCTAAAAACTAAAAACTGATAAACTCTTGAAGATACTTTGAAAAGGAGAAAT
The DNA here is from genome assembly GCA_026074375.1 of Tanacetum coccineum. Classification (NCBI taxonomy): domain Eukaryota; kingdom Viridiplantae; phylum Streptophyta; class Magnoliopsida; order Asterales; family Asteraceae; genus Tanacetum; species Tanacetum coccineum. Next base: position 2,656 of record BQNB010113181.1, read on the forward strand.
AAGTTAAATAAGCTTTTACCCTAAGGACAGTAAAGGAAAATGGTTTGACTACCCAAAAAGCTAAAGAAATTTTAAATAAGCAGAAATAATAAGCTGATAAGCTAAAATGAACCACCAGTACTAACAGTTTTTACTAACAGTACTAACTTGGAGTTAGTACTGGTAGCTTTAAGTTAATACTGCTAGTTTTAAATTCCAAAAATGAACTAGCAGTACTAACTTAAAGTTAGTACTGCTTGTTCAAAACAGCCCTTAACATTTCCAAAAATCATTTTTATTTCAAACTTATTAAAAACAGATTATCAAATAACAAATTAAAGCACTTACGAGCTAGTACTTTTTAATCAAGAATAAGCAATAACTAAAGGCAATAGCACTTCGGCATTACTAAAGAAATGTATAGGAAAAAAAGGAGGGGACTTACAAACCTTGCTCAAATAACAGGTCCAAAATAATGAATCTACAAGCTCTAGCTTGCATAAAACAAGCTAGTGAGAGTCCATAAGCCCATCCAGAACTGGCTTATCATCCATAACATAAGCTGTGGTATATTTGAGAGTGATATTTGTGATTTTCTCTTAACTACTTAACTTTTTATCTTTACTTAATGAAAACAGCTTATAAGTAAGCTGTGGTGAGAGCTTTTTGAACACAAAACAATATGATTAAGAAACTTAACACTGGTATTGTAAATTGACTTAAAAACTTCAAACTTGCATTAATCTTGAAAGTGTTACAAGTGTGAAAGTAAAACAGGCTATAAATGGACTTTTGAAATTTAAACTAAGATTAAAAACTAACTAGTTACTAAAAACTAAAAAAACTAGATGCCTCAAAGGCTTTATAAAAAAGCTCTATTTATAGCCGAAGTCTTGGACTTTCAGCTTGTGCTTCTTTGGAGAGCAAAAACGACTGAAGTGTGCTTGTTGTGTGAGGTAAGTCCTAAAGCAAATCCCAGCCTTCAAATTCATTTGTGCTTCTTTGGAGAGCAATCTCAGCCATTGAAGATACTTGGGAAAGGTGAGGGATTGCCAACATGGCTTTTATACAACTGGGATGGGTTAGTAGGGTGGATGAAATGATTTTGGTAGGGTGTCGAGTGGTTTTTGCAGAGGAGAGAAGGTTATATGGAGAGGACATTCCATGTTGTACTCTGGGTTTTGGTGGGCGGGGAATGTGGGGAAGCCACTGGATTTGAGTTCAAACATGACTACACAGTCATAGACTCTCCAAGGGCAGTTACATTCAGAGACATATACAGGGTTCAGATGATCATGAGGTTCAATGAAATACACAAGTTCAGTGATGGCACTCTGCAACAGATTGATGAAGCTTTGGACTATCGAGTTAAGGAATTCTAGATCAACCGGACTAATCCAGGGATGAACACCAGATTTTGGACGAAGAAAGATGTTGACAGGAGCAAGGACTTCATGTTCGCTATCCAGAAAAGGCTAAAGACATGATGTATCTTTCGGAATCTGGAGAGCTTTGTGGGTGGACGGATCCGAGATGGCGACTACCGGTTACTGAAGAGAACCGAATAAGGGGTAGTCTAATATATATATGATGTTGTAATATGTACATTATTGTGTAGTGACTAAAACTGTAACTTAGGCTTGTATATTATGTTTCACATTCGGCTATGATAAACCTGACACACTTTCTCCTAAATTTTCTTAACTTAAATCAATTGAGACCCAAAATCTCAACGGATTTGAAATTTTTGCTCGGGGGAGAAAATGTAGGATCCCGTAATCACTTCATAACATATATCATACACGAATCAAACTAGAAATTAGAGAGAGAGAGAGTTGATCTTTTAGAGAGAGAAAGAGGAGAGAGAGTTGAGAGAGAATGAGAGAAAAAAGAAAATGAAATTATTTAATGAAAACAACTTATAATTAAGCTTAATTAAGAGCTTTTAAACACATTTTAACATTAGTTAACAACTTAAGAACTTGGAATTTAAAACTTGGATTTTAACATAAAAAACTCAAAACTTCATTAATGCTTAAAAAGATTACAAGGCTGAAAGAAAAGCTACAATAAGCTGATAAAAGACTAAATTAAGTGAAAATTACTTAATTAAAATTACAATAGAAACTAGGATGCCCTATTCGGCTACAAATGGCTTGTATTTATACTACTTTCTTCATAGATTGGTTCTTTCATTTGTGTTTCTTTTGTGAGAGGCTCCAAGAGTGTTTTAGTTGTGTGAGAGCAAAGCCAAAGTTAATCCCAGCCATCCATCTTCTTGAAATCATCACAGCCCAAGAAGTTAGCTTTGAAAGGAGTGGGATTGCCAACATGGCAATTATAAATGTGAAGGGTGATAGTGGAGGTGAAGGGGGAGGTTTACCCTTTGTGTTGTTTGGGTTGCAGGGTAAAAAGGGAGAAGAGAACCCGTGATTGGTTCTTGGGTTTTGTTGTGCAGGAAAAATGGTTTTGGGTAACAGGGATGAAAGTTTGGGGAAGATGCAAGTATGGCCCCTCAAAGTTATAAGTGATCTTGCAAACTTGGTCCTTGTGGTGTTGAAACTTTTGAGGGTTGGCAAGTTAGCCCCCTCAGAGTTATATCTTGTATTGGCAAAACCTCCCTTGTTGGTGTGAAACTTTTAGACTAGCATAATACGAGCCCCTCAACCATATAAGAGTTATTTCATGCATGGTCCTTGTGATGTATAACTTTAAGGGCTTGGCAGATTTAGCCCTTGAAGTTATTTATGTCATATTTGCACTTTGAGTCCTTGAACCTTTTATCCTTGATTTACACTTTAGGATTGGCAATTTGGTCTCATTTATTCTCTGATTCAGCTTCTCAGGGTTACCTTTGACTTTGTCGGGTTACTTTATCTTGTTGACTTTTTGAATATGACTGACTTTGGCTTAGATTTGACTTTGTCCTTGCACACTTTTCCAACCCGTGATTGTTTTGTTTGTTTTTGGCTTCTTTTTGTCCTTTTCTGAATATCCGTTTCCTGCACAATACAAATGCAAAACATACAAATACAATGTATTTTTGGTACGTTTTTAGTCATTTAAGTCCGTTTTTAATAGAAAATGGTATGTGTAATTAAGCACATACCATTTATCTTTTTTAAAATTTCATGACTTGGTTCATCAGGGGTACCTTAACCTATTGTCCAAAGACACATATAACAACACAATCATAATATTACTATTAATATGTTTCTTACCCTGGTCTATGAAGTATAGACCACCAATCATACTACCAGTCCCCACCAGGGACTTTTAAATTGAGTCCTGAATAAAACAATTCCTATCATTAAAGATAAGACTCACTTTATTAGCACTAGCAAGTATATGCATAGACAACAAACTAAGATGATAACAGGTACAACCAAACACATCATGTATGATTCATGTTCAGTTGTTTTTAAAACTTCCAATTTGATTACTTTTAGCAACAGTCCAATCGGGATGTGTAATGACATCAAAGAACGTCATATATTGGCATCATTATCCCTCTATAATTCTTATTTTTATAATATTTATGTAAATATTTGATACTTAATATCTTATCTTTATGATTTTTTCAGTTATTATCGAGCAATAGGCAAAAGATGGAGAACAAAACGTGTTTTGGAGCATAATTGAAGAAGTTTGAGAAAGTCTACTAAATCTGAAGAATACGATGTATCATTCTAGAAAAATACTCCGTATCCCAAGACTTAGACGAATTCAAGACTATTGCCTGACTTTGAAGAATACACCGTATTCACATCAGCATAGTACGCCGTATATGAAACTTTAGTCAACAATCAAGACAAACGCATTTTACTCTGAATACACCGTATCCAAAGACCTCAATACGCCGTATTGAGTGGCGGTCAGAGATTATTCCAGAATATTATATTCATGGAGCCCACGTCAAATACTCTTAATACGTCGTATTGGACCACTCCAATACGACGTATCGACCTAATTTCAGAGCCTATATAAAGAAAACCCGTTCGGTTTTCAATATGCAATAAAAGCTTTTATAACCGACCAAGTTGATTCTCAAATGAGTTTATAGAAGCAAGAAGGTCCAGCAAGTGCATTAATTCAATAGGAAAACTCTTGTAATCATTACACTCCACTATACGTGTTCGGTTAGTAAAATGTTTGCTTTATTTTAATCTTTCGTCTATGATACTGTGTATTGTTACAATGACTATGGGATAATACCTATAGGTATTAGCCAAGTTTATGACAATTTGATAATTTGATTTGTTTATGTTGATTGTTTACTTTTTCGTTGCATGTTAATTATGTTTATCATTTCATACCCGTTTATCGCTTGATTATATTTTCATATATCATTCAACTGGATATAGGATTACAAATAAAGCGTTGCAACTTAATCATTATTTGGGCGAAGATTAGATTCTGGGATAGATATTGCATACATTTTATAGATATATCTGGATCAAATAGGATTACAAATAAAGTCCTGGTTCTACCTTTTGGTTAAGTGAATGGTAGACTAAGGTATTGTAACCTTTGCCAATATACCAGACATAGAATGTTCTATTTAATCCTTTGGTTTATTAACTTTTGCTATTCTGTCGAATCAGTTACCATGCTAACAGTAGTCAATCTATAATTTATTTATTTAATAGTTCATTTATTTGCGTGAATTATTTCTTTTTAAACGTATACATCTATATCCAATCACTTACCGGGAGATTTATCCCGCATTCAGCTTAAAATGTCAAACAACGCATCCTAACACGTCAAATTAATGTCCATACTAAATTCAAAACACTTTAACTATAAAATTATTTCTTTTGATATTTATATATAGCCTCTTCCAACTTTGGAAGAGGAAAGCTAGTCATTATTTTCCAATTTAGAAAGAAACACTCTCTCTCTAGAATATTCTCTCTCAAGTATTTCTCTCTCTAGAAACTAGCCAAATCTAAGAATCGACCCCGTGTTATGATATAGGATATACCACAGAAAGTATCGGGAATCGGGCTCGATAGTTAATCTAATATTGTATATGTTTCGGGTTTAATCCCAAGCAAAACCCGAGCCCGGGTCCTAGTTAAATATCCCGTGCGTACCTTTAACGTGACGGGGTATATAAGCTTTTTCTTCTTTAGAAAGAGTTAGTTGTTTCAATAAATAAAAATCTTCTTTTTCTCATTCTCTCTAACCTCTCTCTTCTTTCTCTCTCTAAAACAACTCAATCTTTCTTTATCTTTTTTCTTGGTTCGATTTGTGGTTCGTAATATGAAGTGAAAGTAATCGGGTTCCTACATTACTTGATACATAATCTGCACACAATAACCCTTGTTAGATATTGTGAGGATTTAACCTTATCCGTTTCCAAATGTTTCCCTAAATTCCACAAAATATGAGTGTGCCGGTGATGTAGTAGACTTTAGAACTTGGCTTGGTATATCTATTCGAGACCGCAGTGATAAGTACTATGGATTTAGATGGAGTAACTTATTTAAATTGGTAAATTTTAGGATTACACCCAAATCGCCTTCACATGTTGCTTATTAACTAACTACACCAGTTAGTTAACCCCCATATAAACCCTTTGTTTACTCTCACTTTAAGAGTAAGATACCGCTAGAACAACCCGTAGAGCCAATCCTTTAGGAACTACACCAATTATTTGTTTCGTTACACCTTTACATCTTAGCCTACCCTGTTAGATTAAGTTTATTTTACAGTTGCTAGTTGCTTAAAGTGTAAAGTTTGTATTTCTCAATTCTTGTGTCTATTTTTGTACGGTTGGAAGAAATTTGCACATTGCAAATGGGAATGTATATTATAGTCAAAACTCATGTATTTTTACTACCATCGCAATTAATGGTACGTCCGAAGAACGAAGAATTACCGAAGGAATTATCCAAAATTATTATGATCGTGAAGATGGTGAAACTACACCGAGTTTCGTAGTATAGTGGATGAAAAAAATCTAAAAAATTAGAAAAATCGAAACAAAAAAGAGAAGAAATGTATGAAGATAATCGTTTCGTAACTATCGAAGAAATTACACGAAGGATCGATTATTTGTTGATACAAATAGACGATGTAGAGTATTGTATAAAGTGGAAGATATCGCCACTTGCCTTGTAAAGTATGTAAAGTTTAGGATGTTTGGGAAGTTGACCACTACGGGAACGCCAACTTAGGTTGTTGTTTTTTATCTATGATCAAGACGTTGTAAATAGTTATGTCTTTATCATGATAACGGTCAGGAAAAAGTGTCTAGCAACTTGTATTTTAGACTTAATCTATTTGTTTCGTAATTTTTATTTAACAACAATTTAATTCCCTTTCCTAATCATTAACCATGGGTTTTACGCGAATGAGGATGTGATCGAGCGTGCATGTCTATTCTGTCATTACGGCCATGTATGCATGTCTCAGCTGCCTTGTTGGTTTATTACTATTGGTGAAAGTTAGAAGATCCATACCCTATATTACTCTACTATTCCTACTCTTTAGCTTATTCGAGGTGGGAGTGAGCAGTCACATGTGTCTATCCCGTCGTTACGGGTGTGTATGTGTGGTCTTTGTCGCCCTCCTGGAATATTGGTATCGATAAAGATTAGTTAGAGTAATCAACCCTAAGCCTTCTCATATAAACCCATATTTACCTTTATAAACTTGTTACTCCTTAGCTTTAGCGGTGGAGATGTGTATCCTTGCCAAGCTTATGATAGAATACTCGTCACGACCGAGCAATTGAGCGAATTAGTTACATGTTACCACATAGATTAGTTGAGTGATTTGAGTGTTTTCATCTTCCTATTTCGTGAGGTGTTTGGTTGTGTACTTGTAATAGATCAAATAAATGCTTTAACGGAAAATATCCTTAGGGATACATTTTTATAAACTTCTAAAGGCTACTTGAGGACAAGTAGGATTCAAGTGGGGGGATATTTGATGACATCAAATAACGTCTATTTTATAGCATCATTTATCCCATGTATTTAACCCATTTTATATAATTATTGCAAAGAATTGTTACTTAATCGTTTATATTTGAGAATTGCAGTAATTATGGAGTAATTGGTGAAAGGATTGACTAAAAGGCACGCATTTTGGAGCATAAATGAGGAGTTCAAGAAAGTCTACTGATCTGACAGCAAATACGCCATATTATTATAGACCTATACGACGTATCTAAGACTTTGACGAATCAAAAGACCATTGCCTGACTTTGAAGAATACACCGTATCCACATCACTTAATACGCCGTATCCAGAAGATGTCAATACGCCGTATCAAAGATATAGTATGTAAATATTCTGGAAGATATCAAACGTGGTCCCTACTCGAAGAAACCCCAGTACGCCATATCCAATGCCTTGGATACGCCGTATCAAACCGACTTTCAGACAGTATAAATAGAAAACTCAAAATCGAGTTTTAGGTGTGCTAAATCATATTCTCGATACCTAAACCATAAAAGTCGATTTTCAGAGGAGAAAAAGAGCAGAATAGGTCGAGCAACGCTATCAATTCCATAGGAGACATCGTGTAATTCCATATACTTTAGTAATCGTTCAATTTTTGGTATCATTCGTTAAGACGGGTAGTTTACCTTGGCTAAATAATTGCTTTTGTTTATTATGACGTTTGAAGGCTAATACCTTCGGGTATTAGCCATTATTATGAAGATTTGAATGTTTGGTATTTGTTTATCTCGATTTCTTGATTTATCGTTGAATGCTTGTTTATGTTTATCAATTTATACTTGTTTACGCGCTTTTGTATGCGACCTATAGTCACACCCCGCCAAGGCGGAAACACGAGGCATAACATCATGGATATCATCACAACACAATGGTGTCAACAATAGAGAATCACTACATGCATAACTAGAAATAAAAGACACTATGTGTCATGAAAATACCAAAAACAAAGGAACGACATCTTGTATTAATGAAAAAAAGGGTCTCATCAATACAAGGGCAATGCTTCACAAACCTACTAAAAACATCCAAGAATTCAAGCAAACAAAACATGAAACGAAATCAAAAGAGAACTTCCAATGCAGCCTAATGGTCTCTCTAGCTACTTTTATTAACTTCAGTATCTTCATAACGCCCACCTAAAAATGATGCTTAAAACATCAACACAAAGGTTGGTGAGAGTCATAGGTTTTACGACACCAAAAAAAATTTAATTCAATTACTGTGATTATACAAAAAAAAATGCTACCTCGAGAGAATAAATCATTGCATTAAATAAACAAACCAACGTTCTAATCGGATTAATAATGGTTAATACAGTTTTCTTATATAAGGTTCGACTACTCTTTCATCTTTTGTTAATTAGCTTGTGTGGGTTAAAGTGCCTTGAATTGATTATAGACACCAACCAAACCGTGCCAGTCTCTCAGGCTAAAAACCCCCCCTTTTCCGTTAGAATTAGGATATTAGACTGACATAGGTTTAACATAGGTTTAGAATAGAATAGAATTAACATAGATTAGATAACCAAGATATTAATTAAATTGATAGATTTAATCTTGCTTCAAGTGTTCGACACCCTACTTACCACGAAATTACTACCGATTGGGTACACTGTACGTTAAAGTGTTGTTTTGGTTTGTCCGGCAAAATATAAATTTAAAACTTGAATCATCTTAAATATACCATACAACGACAGCACATCAAGTTTTTGGCGCCGCTGCCGGGGAGTGAAAATTAATCTTGATTTTTATTTGATATTTTAGTTTTTAACATTAGATTAGATCTAACCCTTAAGATTACTGTAATTTAGATTAGTGTATATTCTTGTATATTCTGTAATATTTAAATATCTGTATTTAATTGTTTTCTTATATATATTAGTGTGTTTAATTGTTTGCATATTTAATTGTTTTTCTTAAATACACTGTTCTAGTCGACAGTGGAATACGGCATATCCACTTCCATCGAATACTGTGTATCCAGTTCTTGGTCCAATACAGCATATTCATCCCAACAGATTAATATGGCGTATCCACTTCCATTGGATACGGCGTATCGATCGTCTGGAACAGAAGCAGAAATATTTGATTTTCGTGCCAATTTTTTTTACCTTTCTCTTGGACAAATCATACTGATTGTTTATCCATTGTTTTAGGTAGTGCATGACAAGGAGTTCTATGAGCAAACTATTTACACCTTACAAAGAACCTAAACGAGAATTTTGATCATCAAGGAGACACTCTAAGACTCTAAGTCTTGACGAATTGAGATCGCCTGATTTTAATCTACTTTCTGACCAAGAATACTCGGAGGAAGAAGAAGCGGAAGCAATGACGGAAACAATGGAGCAATACATAAGCAAGACCCGAACAGACTATGGATCGGGAGTTGCTAGACCTAAAATTGATAACAAAGATCAATTTGAACTAAAATCACAATTTCTTAAGGAGCTTCGAGAAAACACCTAAGGCAGCATGTCCTAGGTTGAACCGAGCGCCAGTACAAGGAGGAAATCATCCAAATCAAACTTTGGCTATTGAGGGAGGTCAGGGTCGTGGGAACAATGGTAATCTGGCACGTAGAAGAGCATTTATGATGGGAGCAGAGGAAGCTCAGAGGAATCTCGCCATGACCCGAACGTTATGACGGGTATGTTCTTTTTAAACAACCACTATGCTACAATGCTATTTGATTCTGGTGCCGATTATAGCTTTGTTTCCACTACCTTCATGCCTCTATTAGACATGCAGTCCAATAGTCTAGGATTTAGTTATGAAATTGAAATAGCTAGCTGATAACTAGTAGAAATCAATAAGGTTATACGGGGCTGTAAGCTGGAAATAGAAGGACATACCTTTGACATAGACTTAATACTATTCAAACACGAAAGCTTTGATGTAATTATAGGAATAGACTGGATAAAGCCAAAATCGTCTGCCATGAGAGGGTAGTTCAAATTCCACTACCACATGGCGAGATGCTTAGGGTTTACGGAGAACGGCTAGAAGAGAAGGTGAAGCATCTCATGAGTGTGAAAGCAGAAGAACTGAAACTCGAAGACATCGCAATCGTTCGAAATTTCTCTGAGGTATTTCCTGGCGACCTATCAGGATTACCCCCTTCACGAGAAGTCAATTTTCATGTCAATTTAATCCTTGGAGCAATACCAGTCGTGAAGTCTCCCTATCGCTTGGCACCTACTGAAATGGATGAGTTGTCGAACCAACTCAAGGAACTCTAGGACAAGGGTTTTGTTCGACCAAGTTCATCACCATGGGGAGCACTGGTATTGTTCGTCAAGAAGAAGGACGGTTCTTTCAGGATGTGTATTGACTATAGAGAGTTAAACAAGCTGACCATCAAGAACCGTTAACCCTTCCCTAGAATCGACCTATTCGACCAACTGTAAGGATCACGATACTTATCTAAGATAGACCTTCGGTTCGGATACCATCAGCTAAGAGTGCATGAAGACGACATTTCAAAGACTGCATTTAAAACTTGATATGCACATTTTGAGTTAACAGTAATGCCCTTTAGTCTAACAAATGCACCATCAGTATTCATGGACTTGATGAACCGTGTATGCAGACCCTATCTAGACAAATTTGTTATAGTGTTCACCGATGACATTTTGATTTACTGAAAGACCAAGGAAGAGCATGAAATGCATCTAGGGCTAATCTTATACCTGCTCAAGAAGGAGAAACTATCAAAGTGTGAATTTTGGTTACGAGAGGTGCAGTTCCTTGGGCATGTGGTTAATAGTGATGGCATTCATGTAGACCCCAATAAGATAGAAGCTGTTAAGAATTGGGAAGCCCCTAAATTGCCAAAATAAGTCCGCTCATTCTTAGGTTTAGCAAGATATTACCGGCGATTCATCTCTAATCTCTCTAAGATTGCCAAATCACTTACCGTCTTGACTTAGAAGAACAAGAAGTATATTTGAGGTGATGAACAAGAGGTGACATTTCAAACCTTGAAGGATAGGTTGTGTAATGCACTTGTTCTAACACTCCTTGATGGGCCCGAAGACTTCATGGTATACTGCGATGCGTCATGCCAAGGCTTGGGATGCGTGCTTATGCAAAGGGGAAAAGTGATTGCTTATGCCTCTAGACAGTTGAAGATCCACGAAAATAATTACACCACCCATGATCTGGAACTGGGTGCAATGGTATTTCCCCTTAAGATCTGGAGAGATTACTTGTACAGGACGGAGAGCATCATATACACCGACCACAAGAGTCTCCAGTGTATCTTTAACCAGAAAGAACTGAATATGCATCAACGTCGTTGGATAAAGCTATTCAGCGACTATGACTACAAAATTCGCTACCATCATGGTAAGGCGAACGTAGTAGCTAATGCATTAAGCAGAAAGGAAAGATTTAAGCCTAGGAGAGTTCGAGCTATGACCATGACCATTCAGTCGAGTATCAAGATTTTGATACTAGCGGCTCAGAATAAAGCATCTGAGGTTGCCAATGCCCCAGCAGAAATGCTGCGAGGGCTAGGTGAACAAATGGAATGTAGGAGTGATAGAGCTTTGTATTTCTTGGATCGAATATGAGTTCCTTTGACGGGTGATGTAAGAACCCTGATAATGGACAAAGTACATAAGTCAAAGTACTCTATACACCTAGGAGCATATAAGATGTACTATGACCTTAGAGACATGTATTGGTGGCCAAGGATAAAAAAGGATATAGCCATGTATGTTAGCAAGTGCTTGACTTGTTTAAAGGTTAAGGATGAACATCAGAGGCCATCCGACCTGCTACAGCAACCTGAGATCCCCGAGTGAAAATAGAAGAGGATAGCCATAGATTTTGTCATGAAATTACCAAGGACCAGTAGTGGGCATGATTCAATCTGGGTCATTGTAGACCGATTGACTAAGTCAGCTCATTTCCTACCTATGCGTGAGGACTTTAAGATGGATAGACTAGCTAGACTCTACCTCAATCAAATTGTAGCAAGGAACGGTGTGCCAATCTTGATAATATCTGATCGCGATGGTCGCTTTACGTCATGATTTTGGCAGTCAATGCAAGAGGCATTAGGAACACAATTGGACATGAGTACGGCTTACCATCCACATATCGATGGTTAGGCAAGCGTACTATTCAGACTTGGAGGACATGCTCAGGGCATACATCATCGACTTCAAAGGAAGTTGGTACGTTCATCTTCCATTGGTTGAATTCTCATACAACAACATTTATCATTCTAGCGTGAGATGTGCATCGTTCGAAGCACTCTATGGTAGGAAGTTCCGTTCACCCATTCTATGGGAAGAAATAGGAGGACAATTGATTAGACCTGAGATCATGCAAGAAATTACTAAGAAGATCTTTCAGATCAAGGATCAACTTAAGGCTGCACGCAATCGTCAGAAGAGCTATGCTGACAAACGTAGGAAACCCTTGCAATTCAATGAAGGTGATCATGTCCTGCTCAAAGTGTCGTCTTGGAAAGGTGTGGTACGCTTTGGGAAGAATGGTAAGTTAGCACTTAGGTTCGTTAGACCCTTTGAGATTACTAAGAGGATTGGTTCAATGGCCTTTCGACTAAGACTACCTAAAGAACTGAACAATGTTCACAACACGTTTAACATGTCGAACCTCAAGAAATGTTTGGCAAACCCAACCCAACATGTGCCTTTAGAGGAAATCCAATTTGATGCTAAGTTGAACTTTACAGAAGAGCTTGTAGAGATCTTAGAGCATGAAATCAAGAAGCTAAAGCGGAGTAGAATTCCTATCGTCAAGGTTCAATGGAATTTGAAATGAGGTCCTGAATATACTTAGGAACATAGGACCAAATGAAACTCAAATACCCACATCTCTTTAGCTCTAGTACTAGTTGAATTTTGAGGCAAAATTCTTTATAAGTGGGATAGACTGTAACCTTTGCAAATTTATAGACCATTAATGTTCTGTCAAATTCTCTATTTTATTGACTTTTATAGTTTTCTGTCAGGACCAATGACCATGTTAACGGCAGTCAATCATTATTTCTTTTAATCATTTAATAGTTCTTTTATTCTAGAGCTAATTCTCTTAAATGATTACATCTATATTTGATTTCTTATCGGGAGGTTGTCCCGCAAACAGCTTAAAAACGACAAACAACGCATTTCAGCACGTCCGTTCATAGTCCATATTAAATCTAAAACAGTTTATGACTATAAGATTTATTTCTTTAATATTCTAAGACGAACTAAACATATTTTTACATTTGTTTAAAATTACAAGAACTTTCGGTTCACGTTTTAAATCACGAACAAAGAACGATAGATAACCCGACAAGAGACAAACCATCTAGAATCCCTCCTAGGATCCTAACTCAACCGGCCACCACAAGGGAACCACAAGGCACCCTTTTAGGAGCTTTGTCTAATGCATGCATCCTTTACTTGTCCCATTTGATTTCAAAACACACACACTACACCAAAACACACACAAAAGCTCTCATTCTTTTCTTCTTTCTTCCTTTGCTCGTCCGATCCAACACACACATAAACATTCCATTTTTTTCATTTTTGTTCAAGAACATGAAGGTTTAAACACATCCGGGTTGATTCTATTGGTGTTTGGGTATATAAAAACAACATTAGGGTTGTTTGTCTAAGCTTTACTCCTCTTCAAAACCCTCTTTTGTAAGTCATTATCTTTTAATAATTTTTGTACTTTTGGTAGTCTAATGATGCATAAATGATAGTTGTACAATGCGTTTTCTAAAAATCAAAAGCTAAAAATTTACGAAATAATCTTTAAGGGTGCGTTCGGTTCGAAGCCAAAAGAAAAGGAAAACAAGGAAAAAGTCATTTTTATATTTTGGTTGTGATGGTAGAATAATATTTTTGTACTTAATAGCTTATTGCTTATTTAGCTTATAAATAAGCTTTCGAAAAGCTTATTATAGCCTTTCGTGGGCTTATTTGGTCTCGGAAATAATAAGGAACAAAAGAAAGGTAGTTTTGGATATTTACTACTTTTGTCCTATTTTTATAGCTTATTTTATTAGCTTATTTTAAAAACTAAAAGTACTTAGTGGTTTAATAGCTTATTTATAAGCTATTTTTTGGGCTTATAAAACCCACGACCCAAAAAGGGGAAATAAGCCGCGGCTTATTTCACCTTTTTGTGGTTTGGCTTATTTTCGTTGCATTTTGGTTGGCTTATTTTAAATACTAGAAGTACTTATTCGCGTAATTTATAACTCGTTGTTTGATTTTGGACTTTGTATATTTACGAAAGTGTTTGTTTGGGCTTATACATGCCGCGGCCCAAACTAAGGCCCAATAAGCCTTGGCTTATTTTTGGGGCTTTTCGTTCGGCTTATTTTCTACTTACTCATAGTGCTTATTTAAATTGATATTTTGGCTTATTAATATTATCGGGCCTTTCGTTATTTGGATATTGGGCTAATTATGGACTAAGAACTAAAATGTATGATTTTGGACTAATATTGGGCCTTAAGGCCCAATAAGCGAAAAACTAATCATCTTAAACGTTTAAAACGGATTTTGAAACGATTTATACTTGTATATATAAGGATAGTTAAAATAGTCGTTGGGAAAAATGTGTTTTGATAAAACGTCACGAAAACGTAGATTTTGGTATTTTGTCGGAAATTGATTTATTTGGGGGAAAGTGTTTGAAAAATAAGGTTTAAGACCTTGGAAAACGTTTTATAAACGAACGGGTCATGCCAAAATTTCATAAAAATATTATACTTAGAAATATTTTTACTAAAATTTACTTTCTTAAAAATCTGACAAAAAGACAAAATAATAAATTATTATTATTTTAATAATCGACTGAAAGACGAAAATATATATTTTATAATTTTATAAAATATAAAACTTCTATTAATTGTTTAGCGTATTTAAAACGTGTCATTTCTTATAGTTTATACATCTAATCTAGATAACATAGAATTTACCGAGTAAATTTCCGGAGTATATATTCTAATTACTTCTTTTCTATTTACATACTTCTTATTTACTCTACATACTTATTTCTTTAATTAGTATAAGTACATAACATCTCATATACATATTTAGACGTATTCTCTTCGATTCTAGATTCACTAACCACCACACAACCAATAATACTAAAAACGGTAATACAAAACGTTTTCAAAACTCTTATGCATCAACTTTAAATACACATTTCAAACATATTTCTAAGTCGGACAAATTGCTAGGTCGTGCCTGGAAGTCACTGTACACCGTTGTTTGACTACCTAATTCGCAACTACTATTCATCCTTGTTGAATGTGAGTTCTTGTAGCCCCACTTTTTAACAGTTTTCCTTGGGAGAAAATGATATCAAAACTATTTTAAACTGTTTTACTCCTATGCTAAATTACTTCTACATTTTTGGGCAATGCTATGTGCCTATAATTGCCTAAGTGAATATTGTTGTATATGTTCATGCATGTTATTGGGATTACTTCTTACAACTACTTGACCGACTGTGTAGCTCCATCTGGTAGGCGATAGGTTTGGAGGACTATAAACGCTTAGACCACTAATGAATTGTTGATTGATTAAAATGCTAGAGTATGATATGATTTCTATGATACAGTTGGAATGCTAATTACACTTCTTGCGCTTCTCTTTTGTTATGCAATATTGTCCTACTTACATGCTGACACATAAACTGGGTTTATACTTTAAACCTACGAGCTCACCAACTTTGTGTTGACCTTTTCGAGTATCATTTTCAGGTGAAGTGAATGCTCAGTGATACCAAGTTAGTAGGCCTATTAGCATACTTAAGATCATCCCTTGAGGATTCTATCTATGGAGACTGCATTCTAGGAGTTTTATTTATTGTTTATGTTCTAGATCTTTTAGTCATGTATCACTCTGACTTTGAGGAGTTGATTTGTGATGAGGTGTCATTTTATACACTTTTTTGGGGTCGTTTAACCCCCTAAATCATGCATTTATGCCCAAAATAGGTACTTAATCGTTCCTTTTCTTGTATTCAGCATTTGGAAGGCATTTGGAGGAAATACACTTGACTTGGGCTCATTTGGAGAAGAAACGGACAAAACTATTGTAACATTCCGTATTTTTAGGTCTTTTACGACGTCATATATTTCACTAATTATATTTTTTCTTTTTTCTTTCTCGTACGTGTTTAATTTTAATTTTATTAGTTAAGTTAAATCGCATAAGCCATAAATTATCAATTAGCGTAAACGGACACCAAACGAATTAAAGTTTTCGTTAAGCGAGCAATATATTATTTTTACAAAAGTAATAATCAACTTTTTATATTTTATTTTTATTGGTTACGTAAAATAATTACGTTTCGCAATTAACTACATTTAGGCATACCCGGAAGCACCAAAACTTTTCTACGCTTCAACAAATACCCACTTTTATACCCAATACCCAAAAATTTCTCAATATTAACACCTATATGCTTATATGGCCGAATTTTGAGCTAGTGATACAAAGAAAATATCACACAAGAACTTTGCAACTTGTATGTACAATATCAACTAATTAAAGCACTTGTTTCCTTGACCAAAATTTCCATAATTTGCTCATCTTGTCTTGAGAAATACTATAGCACCTTGGACTAGTCAAGCACCTATATAATGCAAGTAACTAAAATGAATATACATATACCCTTCCTTTACAAAGTGAAATCAAAACAAATCCTCCCTTTTTGTCACCCTTAGGCCACGGCTCACCCAAAACAACATACCAAATCCTTTCAAAATTTTATTTAACACATTTACATACATTCCTACAACATATCTAAGATGTCCTTAGGTGTTTAGAAGGGTTGGTTTAAGACTTTCAAGGGTTAAAGCAAGAAAAAGGAAGTTAGGGTTATCTTGGTTAATTAGGGTTTTCATAAATCTTTGCAAGGCTTGGGTAAAAAAATCTAAACAAGGGTTTAGATCATATTCCTCATCATCATACTAAGGTTATTAGAAATCCTAATCATTCATTTTATCATTTTATGTATGTATATGTTCTATGTAGTAAAATCACCACTTAGGATATGTTTAACTTGTAAAAGTGGAATTTTCTTGTAAACATGATTTTATGAACTAGTACACATGTTATATGGATGGTATATTGAGGTTATAAAAGAGTTGTAAGACTTGTACACTCTTGGTTATGTGTAAAAATGATTATGTAAAAACTAGTGATTAAAGTGTACTTAAGAAAGTTATGGTTTATAAGTGTGATTATGGACTTGTTAACTTGGACATTTGGACAATCCATGGACTAATGAACTTTATTATATGTAAGACATATAAAATATATTATTGGTATAAAAGAATTTTTGTAATTACAAAGTTGTAACGTTATAAAAACAAACTATTAATATGGATTGTAAGAAAAACGTGCAAACTTCTGTTTAAATCGACATATATCTGTCCATTTTATATTTCAAAAGATAGTACATCTCATGACGATTCCCAAAAAGCTAAAGAAACTCGAAACGGCTTAAAGTAAAGATAAAAGATACGTAGTTTACGAGTTACACGATAATTAAACAGAAATTTAAGTATTTTCTCTAAACACATTTCTAAAACAGAGATTTTAGTATTTCTTCACAGATTGTACCAAATTTTTAGGATTCCAAAATGAAAAGAAACGTAAATTTCAATCAATAACGAAGAAGTATACGAATACGCTGAGTTTACGATAATAATTACCTTATAAAAATACTTTTAGAAAAAGTACTGTCATGACAGACAACATTATTTTTGTAAACCTCATAAATAGATAGAACTTTCAATTACGAGATCGTGCTCGAAAGAATCGCTAAAAACGGAGCTATAACGAATAAAATACGCCATTTACGATAACTAAAACTATAAAAAATAACTTTATAACTGGTGTGAACAGTAAAAATCACTGTTCATCAGAGGACTAAAAATATGAAAATGTCAAATTTTGATAACTCGTCTTAATACGGAAGCGTGGGCATAAGAAACGCAAGAAACGGACTTGAAACGTGAAAGTTATGTCATTTTTACCAAAGGTTTATTTTTAAACGTTTTAACTTTATAAATATGATTTCACAAAAACGATTAGATGGTGATTAGCTATATAGAATGATATATGGTAATAGTTACCCAATGTACTTAGTACTTATACGGCCTATATTAATTTAGGTTGCATTCCGTCATTTCCGTGACGCGTTTTCTGTTGTATTGGATTATCAATAACTCAAGGTGAGTTCATAGCCCCATTTCTATCTACTTGTTTTATAAACTCTACGGGGTGAAATTACATGCTTGTTTTACTACGGACACAAGTGTTCTAAACTGTATGCTATCCAGATTATTGCCTGATTATTATTGCCTAAGTTACCACAGTGCCATCTAAGTCCCTAATATCATGAACCGTCAATTGCTATTATAGTGAGCGCTAGTGTTGTGGATAGATCTATCGGGACTAACAATCCCCACCAGAATTTATGGTCACAAGTTGATCATGGTGCATTTAACATTTAGAGAACTGTAGGCTGTTTTGGCAGACACCCTACCTATTTGGGGCAGACAGACAGTTAAGGCTTCGGGGTCATGAGCTTAGTGCAATAATACATGTTTTTGGACTACTGAATTTGTTTCATAGTCTACCATTACTTAAATCTTGTGATCCACACTTTTACAGACAAACCTATGAATTTCATAATCCTTTGTGTTGACTTTTAGCATGTTTAATTTCAGGTCCTAAGGTATAAGCTTGGATGGGAGCCGTGATGGATATCAATGAAGATGGATTCTGTGTTTATTTAAATTCAATGCAACTTTATTCTATAAAAACTTAAGTCACCTTTTGGTAGTATTAAGCTTTTGTTTAATTAAAAACGTATGTGGAAATGTTTATGACTTTTAAAACATATGGGACCTAATGTATGAACTTTGATATTTTGCTATGGCATCGAATGAAATCTTATCTTAAAACGTCCATTTAAGGTCGTTTCCTATATCTTGATTGTTGTACTTGACGTAGCACCCCATTGTTTCCATTCCGCTGCATACCAGATTTTGGGGGTGTTACAGATTGGTATCAAAAGCCAAGGTTATAGAGAACTGGGTCATTTTCAAAACCTAGTCTATAACCAAAATTTTTATCAATTTTCTTTTCTTTCATTTTCAAAATACAGAATCCTTCATCGCTGATCTGATATCCGTGCGCGCGTTCCCTGATCTTTACTTACTCTTCTGATTATCATTGTTGTATTATATATTTTATATATGATACTTGGTTTAAATTCGATCCCTTATGTCTATCTTTTAACGTATTACTATTCATTCATATCGGTCGATTATATAAATATTAACCATTCTGATTAATTCATGATTATTATAGAATTCTTATTTT
>BQNB010113182.1:0-21993 GCA_026074375.1 Tanacetum coccineum
TAGTTAGCAGATTTATCATAAATGATCAAATCCTTCTTCAACTAGAATCGATTACCTTCTAGCATCATGTGTACACAAACAACACAATGCCTTATATAATTCATAAACATTTAATTTAATAGTCATCTAAATCACTCTAAATTAGATACTGTTGCTATCAGTCATCTAAACACTCTCAACTAGATACTATTGTTGTTAGCTCATCTTGCTCTTGTGCAAAAGTAACAACCAGTCTCATACACAATATAAGATATACATGATGAATCATTCGTTAGAAGGTTTCCATCCATGTATTAAATTATCTCAAGTGAAATATATCATTTAAGACTTGCTTCAATGATGTACTGCATTGTGTTGGACTTAATTTCCGCATATGTTTATTTCATTAAACATTTATTCTAAAGTCGTTTGTTTTATTTCCTAAATTCCTAAGTGAAGTTTCATTCCAACCTAAGGATTAATATCTAGCTTTGATGGAATGATGCTTTCAATATGTTACACAACATATGAATTTTAAGGAAAAACATAATGCTCTCACTTGATGTCAGGTGTACCTGGGATTTATCTTAATTTAATTAAAAACCATATTGTGATTAAACTTAAGATCTCAGTTCCTAGATGCATGATTCAATCCACACTTGGATTCTATTATCTTGTATACTTTATAAAGATTATTTTAAACTCATAACCCTATTTGATTACACATCGTCCTCACAAAAGGTAATCATAAAGAAAGGAGTTATTAAAAATTAATTCGCCATATTGCAGATTCAAGAAAACCTGTACGACAATTAGTTATCTTTATATAACTAATGCGTGTAGAAAAGAAAGATTTAATCATAGTCAATTGCTTGAGTAAGATTAAAAAACTCTTGTCATCAGTCAGGCATTAATATGTATACAATTTGTCCTTATGAGCCTTTCTTTAAAAAAAACTCATTCTCACCTTTTAGTTTAACTGTTTGGTAAAAGATCAATCAAGCTCAAAAACATTGATTTGCCTGTTTAAGGGATGCATTTGTCATTCATTAGTTTATAATATTTATCAGGATTTCAAGATGTGATAATTCATCTTATTTTTAACAGGCTTATTATTGACCCCTTTCTTAAAACTTATAATCCTCAGCATTGATATTAAAATATCAATCAAGTGATGAGGCATCCATGCGGATTTATGAATGAGAGTCACATTATAATTTGGCTCAATATTTTCATGTTTAACCTTAGTATGACATTCATAAGCGGATTTAGAAGGTAACGTATTTCTGTTCTTGAATCACTTCAAGTTTTGAGATGTCCCATCTTACTTTGTAAGTAGAGAAAATTCTCTAAATACTAAGTACTTAAGCAACAATGAATTGTTCTTAATTGGGAAACACAAAACACATATTAAGTTCTCATATCTGGTTTGTTAATATTATTGCTTCATACGATTTGTAACTAATTTTTTGATACTTTAATCAAGACTAATGGAATTCCTTCAAGGACCTAATTAGGGTTTTTAGCAAACCCTATTCTTGTATCACCCTTTTAACGGGAAAAACTTAGCATAAGGTTTGTGTTACGTTGAGCAAGGAGGAACACCAAAACTACAATATTCAAGCTAGGAAGTGTAGAAAAATCGAAAACCCAAAAGGTTTTAGGGTTCGATTGGTTTGAGTGGAAAACTGAAAATCTTCCAAGGGTTTACGGGCGTTTATAGTATGTGGGTTGTTTGAATACCTTCTAGTTTGAAACAATATTGAGTATTTCGGAACACACAATTTTCTAACCTTGATAGATTTTGGACGTATAGCAATTAAAGCTATCAAGAATCAAACAATATGAATATAGTTTCTTTCAACCTATTAGACATACCATAATAATGTGATATTCTATAAGTATTGAAATTGTGAGGCTTCATCAGAATTCCATTGATAACTTAATTCTATTTAGATCAAATACTTGTCAATTGGGTCGAGCCAAAATTCAGTATTTTCGAACCAAGTGCATGCTATAGTGTATATTTCTTGAATAATACAAGAATCCTATGTCCACGTGTTCACAAAAAGACCGAACTGTTCAAGAATTATATGTTCATGTGTTTACAAGAAAACAGAACATGTCAAATATACATTATAAGTCTTTGAATAATTCAAGAACCTCATATGTATGTGTTAACAAGAAGACATAACAATTTTACTACATACTTTATGTTATAAGTCATTGATTAATTCAAGGACTTCCTAATTATGTCTTAACTAGAAAACATAATTATAGTAACTAAAGTAGTTATGAACACAATCTCTTGAGTTCAATAGTAATTTTAAATTAATTTCATACTTCAAAATTATGATTATTATCAATTAACCACAATTAGATTGACTAAAACATGTAGTCAAAATGTTGAAGTAGCTTTACATTATATCATGACATTTGAATGTAATAGGACAACAAACATCTTGTATGTTTAAGTCCTAGTAGATTTATTAGCTTTCTGTTGGGAATTAAAAGTCTTCTTAATACTATTAAATATTAATGCTACTAGTCAATGATAAAAAAGAAGTTTCAACTAGAGACATTAATGGTGATTGAAGACTTTAATGTTGGTTGAAGACTTTATGTTGATTGAAGACATTAATGATGATTGAAGACTTTATGATGATTGAAGACATTTGATTAATGTTGACCACATAGTTAGAAACATATTGAATACTTGATTATGGTATTCAATATGGTTGACTAGATATGTTACATATTGAATACTTAATTATGGTATTCAATATGGTTGACTAGATATGTTAGGAAAATATTGTAAACTCTAATGGACTTCTTGGTGTATAAAAGAAGGTCCCAGGGTTACTGAGTTTGATTTCAGAAATTAATGCTCAATATATCTCATACAAAATCATATCTCATAGTTAGTAATCTGTAATCACTCAAAGCAGATTAATAGAAATTATTATTTAGTTTTTCATTGTTCTTCTTAGTACTTGTGTTAAGATTCCGCATTAACACATAGTATTCATAGTCAGTGTTTCTACATAGTCAACTGTATTTATACATCTTGGCTATCATCCTTAATAGGCTGTAGAGATCTATTCAACAAGGGACTCACAAGTGGTATCAGAGCCTGTAGAGAAACTCTGAGTAAGAAGAACCACAAAAACACATCTAATTCATAAACTCTTCAAATCCTATCAATAGAAGGATCAGGTAATGACAACCTACACCAACACCACACCTAACATCCAACACCTCAAACAAACACTACAACAAGCCCTCACACTGTATCATCCATCAAACTCCTTATTCTGAAGACGGGGAGATATGACTTTAGCAATAAAGATGGCTGCATTACCTTGCACATACAGACTCCCCCATCCTATATGGGGAAGTCATTCAAAAGGGTAATGTCCTGTAAGTGTCAATACTGTTCTGATGGTGGTAATTAAGGGTTTTTACTCCAAGAAACTGCTGAAGAGACTTTGGCTAGAGAAAGACAAAGAAAAGCAAGGACTATCTTGCTTATGGCTTTACCAGAAGATCACCTAGCAAAGTTTCACAAAATGATAGATGCAAAAGACATGTGGGAAGCTATCAAATCTAGATTTGGTGGCAATGATGAATATAAGAAGATGCAGGAAGAACCAATGCATTGGGTGGACATTGTGTGAGAGGTGTAGATTGGACCAGTCACTCAGAAAAAGATGAAGATTATGCTTTGATGGCTTGCAACAGCTAAGAATCAGACACAGAGGTAACTTTTTGTTCAACTAAGTGTAAAGAGTTTTATGCTAACCTTAAAAAACTATATGATGCTCAGAGAGAACAACTTAGTGATGCAAGCATAGAAATAAAAGCATATTCTCAAGGGTACTTATGAAAGGTTGAAGTACAGTTAGTTGCTCATCAACAAGGTCAACTTTGGTATGAACAAAAGATAAAATTTATGAAGATAGATTTAGATGATAAAATAGATGTTCTAACATACCATAAGAAATTGTTAAGTCAGAAAGATCAAAAAGAAAAAAAAGATTTAAAGGCTAAAGAAATAGAATAAAATGGCATAGCTCTTCTAAGATTCTGGTAAACATGCTTAAACACCTATATGCAGTGATAATGTACATGTTTGGGCTTGGGGTACTATGGGGATCACAAGATATGATGGTATTTTGAGCTATGAAAAATGAAGTTCTACAATGTGTCTTTATGATTAAGAGTGTGAGTTAGAAAAAAAAATACATTTGTTATGATAGGTTTTGTTACAGATAGGTTGAATGCATGATTTTACCCCACCAATGACAGGGGAATTATATGCCCTCTAGACCTGATATTGAAGTAGATTCTCATAATTTACATTTGGTCCAAAAAACAGATCAACTAGTGAATCTGAAATCCCAAAACAAGTAAATTTGATTCCTGTTGAATTAAAACATTTAGTACAGGAAAACCCTCTGAATTTGTGTCTGAACACAGTTGTCAATGAACTCTAAGGTCGAATGTCACAAAGGGTTGGTTTGATTGCTCCTATTATTGAGGAGTATGAATCAGATAGTGAAGATGAGTATGTGTCAATACCAACAAAAGAACAGGCAACACCTAGTTTTGCTAACCAGCAAGTAAAAACTCCTTAGGGAACTTGTTAAGATTCGATTCACAACATAGTCAAATCCTAAGTTGACAAGAAGAGTTGGGGTATGGGGTTTATCTTGCAAAGAGCTTATTTTGTTGTGGTAGTTTAGTCATTTTAATAAGAGATTGTGATTATCATGAAAAAAGAATGGCTAAGCAAGTTGAACTAAACAAACAAAAGATGGCTAAGGGTAATGGTTCAGGGGAGAGTAAACCAAAATGGAACAATGTCCAAAGAATGAATCATCAAAATCAATTTGTTCCTACACTCAATACTAAATCAGAACTGGTTTTAAGAATTCCAGTTAATATGCTAGAACCCAAGCAGTACTAACAAGGTTTGTACTCTAGGACAAATTCTAGTTCAAGCATATACTAAATAGTGCTGCCAGAAAGTTAATTTTGTTTAGACCCAAACTTGGAATGTATAATAGACCAAAAACTATTTTTCCTAAGTTCATTCACCTTTTAGAAGACCATTTAATAGACCAACAACAACAAAAGCTAATCTGTTAAAGGCCTCAGCTAGCTGGGTTTGGAAACCAAAACATGAAGAATTAAACCATGTTTTCAAAATCCAAGAGTGAATCAAAGACCATGACAAGCATATGATATGTTGATTGCAATAGGCAGGGTTAAAGTCTGTTTGGCTTGGGACTCAAAAGACACTAATTTCTTATTGCCAGGGCCAATTCATAAAGATAGTGTGATCTGTTGTTTTACTATGGTCTGTTTCTTTTTTTGTGCTTTGTGGACTAACTTTTTGCAGGTAAGCAAATATAAAGTGTTAGATGGAAATGATAGTTGATATTGTTCATATTTATTGGTGTCTCAATTGTATTAGTATGCTAGTAACATTAGTACTGCAGTGTTACTTAGTAATGCTAGTACAAAAGAAGCATAGTCAATGTTTGTATTTTATATCTGCCAATGGTGTTGAAGGTTAGTATTGGTAATGTTTATTAAGTACATGTGGCCACTTGGTTAATACTGCCAGTATTAAAAGGTTAGTACTGTTGGATATTTATGTTGCTAGTGCTTTATATGTTTGTACTGCCTTCGTCGTCCGAGAAAGTTTTAATGCTGTTAGTTTTGTTCGAGAAAGAAGTTTATGCTGTTAGTGCTGTACGATATCAGATAAAACACATAGTTTGGTTCTCGGATAGTTTGTTCTTAGCTGATCTATGTAGTGTTTTAAGATTGGAAAACTATAAGGGATTGGAAAATTTTCAGGTGTTGGTTTCATTTTAACACAACAAATGGTAATCAACTTCACCTTGTTGTTACCAACTCTATGAATTGTCTATTCACTGCAAACAGCATATGGTAAAGAATTCTCATATCCGTTAATAGCTGATAGTTTGCTTAAAAACTATATGGTCTCAACTCACCATACTTCACAGTTAAAAAGTTGGCCTAGTCCTAAAGCAAACTGTGCTCATGGTAAAGACTTCTCAAATCCATTGATGGCTGATAGTTTGCCCAAAACTATATGGTTATCAATTTACCATGTTTTATTATGAAGAATTGGCTATTCTGGGGCAAACGGCAACCGGTAAAGAATCATCAAATCCGTTTATGGCTGGTAGTTTGCCAAAAACTATACATTTCTGTGATTCACTTCAAAGTGACGAGGATAGTTTGGAACTTATTAAATTGTTGATTCTTTCCTGTACCAATTTTCTTACCTATGTTCTTGATTTGCGAGATCAAATACCTCTCAACAAAGTGAGATTGCAAGCTTGAAAAGAGCAGGTCAAGAACTTATAAGGTGAAAAGGTCTATACAAAAGTTGGTTTGACCCTGCTAAGAGTAAAAGGTCCTCTGGTGATTATATTAAAGCCAGTTTGGGTGATGATGCATACCAAATCCGGAGAGGATTGATATGGTGATTTTAATTCTGATGTAGAGATTACAGTAATTGATGAAAACTCAAGGGTGGGCTAATTATATTTTGCTGATGAAGTTATTACCCTGATTCCTAAATTAATCATAAAACTGCTTAAGATGTAAAGAAGTGTTTGGAAGCATCCTCATGAATAATTCAAGAAGCTTTAATGAGAAACTGTTGATTATTCCAATGAATATCAAGGTTTAGGGGAGGATTGTTTGGGATTTAAAAAGTCTTCTATTACTGTTAAATATTAAATGCTACTTGTCAATGATAAAAGAGAAGTTTCAACTAGAGACATTAATGGTGATTGAGAACTTTAATGTTGGTTGAATACTTTATGTTGATTGAAGACATTAATGATGATTGAAGACATTTGATTAATGTTGACCACATAGTTAGAAACATATTGAATACTTGATTATGGTATTCATATGGTTTTGACTAGAATATGTTACATATTGAATACATTATTAATGGTATTCAATATGGTTGAACTAGATATGTTAGGAAAATATTGTAAACTCTAATGGACTTCTTGGTGTATAAAAAAAGGTCCAGGGTATAGAGTTAGATAACAGAAATATGAGCTCAATATATCTCATACAAAATCATATCTCATAGTTAGTAATCTGTAATCACTCAAAGCAGATTAATAGAAATTATTATTTAGTTTTTCATTGTTCTTCTTAGTACTTGTGTTAAGATTCCATATTAACACATAGTATTCATAGTCAGTGTTTCTACATAGTCAACTGTATTTATACATCTTGGCTATCATCCTTAATAGGCTGCAGAGATCTACTCAACAAGGGACTCACACTTCACATGGCTCTTGTTTCTTCCATCCTTACCCACGGCAAGCATCTAGGCTATCCAACACTTCATACTACCATTCTAGCTTGTATAACTCATCCTATAGACTTCACACATTAGTAGATAGCATGTACACATGTCCATGGCCTGGTCTTAAGAGTTCCTTAGCCTCCTTGCATGAATTCAAGTATAAATAGGACCTTATATGCCTCATTACAACTCGCACCCTCTTCATGCTTTCTATAACCCAAGTGAGCAAACTATTCTCTGCTCCTTATGAGCATTGGATAAATCTAAAGAAGCATTCAAAGCAGCAATGTCTTTTAGAAGCCTCGAAGCCCCGGAGTCATTATTCTAGGCGTACGAAGCTAAAAGTCCTGATTTCGACCCGTTTCCAAGCTATAAGCTCAAACCCATGTTCCATCATCTTCATACCTGCTACTACACCCTTATAATGTTCATATGATCCTTAATAAACTCTTGTTAAAGTTTCATAACTCAATTCATGCTAATTTTCCATTTTGATCCAAAACCGTACACCCGAAACCCTAATTTTATGTTTTTCTTAAAACTAAATGTTATAATGATTAATATTGTTATAACCTATCCTATCATTCTTAACTAATGTCAAAATAACTACTTTATTGATTATTGAAGGAATTTGAACTTAAAACCCGCGCATTTACATTTTGAAACCCTAATTTGACCCGTTTTGCTTCCTAGCTTAACGAATCGTTAATCTGAACTTTTGTTAAGTTAAACCTTCAGATTTTAGCTTATATTAATAGGATATAACCTTTAAATATCTTTTTTAATGTTAAAAGTTATCTTGTATGGTAATTCGGACTTGTTTTGTAAACAGTATCCATGCAAATGGGTATATATCATAACTTTCGGAAACTTATAACTAAAAGGACTAAAACTGTCATTTTATCAAAGTTAGAACTCCATGGGTCCTTTATGTTATTTTCAATATTGCAAGGTTTTACCTTGGTAGTATCTTTTAAGTCGAAGCGACTCAAGTCGGTAATAAGTGACAAACCCTACCCCCCCCCCCCACCACACCCCCATAGGGGTTATTATGCCAACTTTCAAACCCCAGGGTCTAAAATGAAACATTTGAAAAAAAGTATAAAATCGTGTTCAAAAAACATTACCAGACATACTTTAATTAAACGTTGGACGTGCTTACATTTCCATATATTGAATTAACGCTTTAAAAAACGATTCATCCGGACGCTATATCGTATCACAATATATCACAATACTAGGGAGCTTCATATTAAGGAGTTTCATCTTGGTATTACGTTCTGACTGAGTTGTTGGGTTTACGATTTAAAGTGCCCTAGCTCCTCAAACGTTTACTGAATGACTTCTGAATTATGATGGCCCGAACAGTGATACAATAATTCCAAACTCTTCAATCAAACTCATAACTCTTAAAACTAAAGTTCTAGAGTACAATCTTCCTAAGACTCAACATATTTACTCAGGTTGCGTGACGTGGCTGTTTACTATCATTTGCTATATCAACCTTCCCTGTTAAGATTGTGATAAGGTCGTCAGCTTTCATTTCAGAATATTTATTACATCTACCTATCAGGTGAGATTCATAACCTCGCCTTTACTTATTTACATGTTTTATAAACCCGCGAGGGGGATACATGCTTGTTACAAACTCTTTTACATACTCGTTTATCTTATAACAATGTGATTACTTTTCAAAGGCTTAATGAATTCATAACCCCATATTTCAATCTTTTAAATACTTTATAAACCTGTGATACCTGATATAAACCATGAATGCATGTGTTTTCTAAATGTATGCTATCCAGATATATTATTGCCTAAGTAGCTTCCAGTGCCATTATTTCCATATCATGAATCATTAATTACTTGCATTACGAGTGCACGCGAATATTGTGAATAGATCTATTAGGGGTGACGGATCCTGTTGGTATACCCATGCTTGGGGTAGCCAAACGCACTATATTTGTCCTAATCGGTAACCTTGGCAAGTTACCTTTTCCACGGGGACATCTGTCCCTAACCAATATCACTAAGGTGACTTCCCTGTTAATGTATTGATGTCATGAGCTTAGATGCAATAAATAATGTTCCCCATAATAATTATCCCTTGAATACAAATATTTCCATTATAACTTGTATTCAACTATTACATTTCAAACCTATGAATTTCACTCAACCTTTATGTTGACCCTTTTTATGCATGTTTATCTCAGGTAATTGAGCAACTTATAGCATGGAGTGGCATGGACATACTTGTATTCAAACTGCTTATTCAAACTATAAATTTCACTCAACCTTTGTGTGACACTTTTAGCTTGTTTATCTCAGGTAATTGAGCCAGTTTGCAGTACGAGTGGCATGGACTCGAAGGTGACTGAACTTGTTATCATTCAAACATGATGTTTAAGATTTTGGGGACTGCAATTTGTAAAACTCTAGCATTAAATAATGAATGATAACTGAAAATTTCACAACAACGACCACTTTTAACAGTTGTTTTCCTATGATATGATTGTTGTATCCATAAGTAATACCCTAGATTACAGCTACACGCAACTATCTTGTAAAAATAGGGGTGTATACATTACATTTACCTAAGCTCATGATACCACTAAAGCTCGCCATCTTTCTTGCAATAATATATATTGCAATTTCCTGCCCGATTAGATAGTTTAACCCCAACATCCCCAATCTACATGGCTATAACTTTATCCGTAATCCCTGTGATAGCCAGTCACCCGAACGGAGATGGTCAATGCCCAATTAGATCAATTTATAACATTACGAGCTCACATAATGTAATTCACAACTACATCTATGCAATATGACAATTCATGATTACTACGCTCAACATGGGTTTAGCGCTACTTAGTAAACATGTAATCAATTAAAAAAAATCCACTTGCGTCCATTTATAAAAACAAAGCATTGCGATCTCTCCACCCCATAGTTCTAAACATCATTGAAATACGAGTAAAAAGTGGGCTATGAACTCACCTTGAGTTTCTAAAAACTCCAAAAAATCTAGATTGAACGCGTCAAGCAAATCGCAGAAATGCAACCATTAAAATTAGAGGTCGTATAAGTAACCACTGTCACTCTCGATTAACTAACATCATATACAGGTCTATGTTAGTTACATCATACTATCGTTCGTGCTATCATAATAAGAGGTCATTAGGTGAACAATGAGGAGCTGAGGACACTTCTAAATCGTAAATCCAGCAACTCGTCGATCGCCACCCGAAGAGGCCTCATTATTGAAACTCCTAGTAATATAAGTAGCTTTGATAACCCCAATAAATCTATATTGTTCAATCCCCCCCCCCAAAACCCCCATCTAATTTTTTTGGTAAATTGTGTTTTAATAAGTTAAAACGTTTATAATTACCGTTGTAAGTACCACTGGCAAACTTACGTCGATTTAAAGCCCGATTTTTGACGTTTTCTTATTCCCACTAACGACGCTTTCGTATTAGGACGAGGTTATCATAATTTGACATTATTCATATTATTGATCCTCTGCGAACAGTACTTTTTACTGTTCACAACAGTTATAAAGTTATTTTTATAGTTTTAGTTATCGTAAAACCCGTAAACGTCGTATTTTATTCGTTATAGCTCCATTTTTAGCGATTCTTTCGAGTACGTTCTTGTTATTGAAAATTATATCAATTTATAAGGTTTACAAAGATAAAAGTATCTGTCATGAATAGTGTTATTACTGCTTCCATAGTTTATAAATTATTTTTATAAACTTCTTAATTACCGAATACTCGCAAAATTCATAACTTCTCAATTATTAATTGAAACATCATTATTCTTAACATTTTGGATTCCTAAAAATATGTATTATTTGTTAAAAAATCCAAACTTTCGTTTTGTATAATAATTAAAAAATTATTTCAAACACCATCGATTCAATTAACGTAGATACTCGTAATTCGCGTCAAACTTTTCGTTATTTATCCGTTTGACAAGGTTTCATACCATTTCCGATCATGCATGAGATCGTAGAAATTATTAAAACATAATACCCACCTGTATGGAATTCGACTAAAACACCTTTAATATCTATGTATTAACTTATTTATTAAACTTTGTTTTATATAACTTTTTAACTAAGTCATTTCCAAAGTTTTCCCACATACTCCTAATATTATTATAATCATATATTTATCATAAATCCATAGTCTTATATTGTCCATATAATATGATTAAAAGTTCATAATCAACATAACATGTCATATGCCTTTCTCTTACTAATAACATATTAAGTGCCCTTTTTAAACCCTAATGAACCTACTACACTTTAAGCTTAATAAGATTGTAAAATACTATGTATCCATTAAAACTCATATTACATTCATAGCAACATGTGTATAAGTTCATAAAACTATATTTACAAGAAAAATCCATGTTTACAAGTTAGACATATCCTAATGGTGATTTCACTACATAAACATCACATATGCATATAATCGTATAAATGAAAAGTTTAAGGCTTTAGATA
The DNA here is from genome assembly GCA_026074375.1 of Tanacetum coccineum. Taxonomy (NCBI): domain Eukaryota; kingdom Viridiplantae; phylum Streptophyta; class Magnoliopsida; order Asterales; family Asteraceae; genus Tanacetum; species Tanacetum coccineum. The sequence continues at coordinate 11,865 of BQNB010113182.1, forward strand.
ACCTTAATGTGATGATGTATGATGATGAAAAGTAAGTTCTAAACCCTTGTTTAGACTTTAAACCGAAGATTACAAGCTTAGAAAACCCTAGTTTTCTTTTAAAAACCCTAGCTTTCTTCCTTTTCTTCAACACTTGAAATGATTAACCAAGGCTTCAAAATACTTTAAGGTATCTTAGATATGATGTGTGTATGGGTATATAGGTTGTATAAAATTTTGTATGGATTTGGTAAATGAGTAAGGGTGAGCCGTGGGCTTCAATGGGGTAAAAGGGGAGGATAGTTTGATTTTTACTAAAGTATTTTGCATGTATGTGTTCTATCTCTTGCATACTAGTACATATAAGAGTTAGGAGAGTCAAAAGATTGCAATAATTGGTCCAAGACACAATGAGGGTTTTAAGATCTTGTTCATGGTCAAGCAGAAACAAATAACATGTAATTAAAATGCCTGTGTAGATGTACAAACCACTTGTTGGAAGTAATTGATGCGCACCTTGTCTCCCTTGTTGTGTTTAAGCCATGAGTTAGGGGGGGGAAGGGTTCTAGAAGCCTTTTGTTACTTGACATAATATCTAGTATCATATTATACTAGTTACAACTAGTAGGTTTATTTAAAAGATTACCACTTGTATGCTTGTGTGTATTATTTCATTCCCTAGTGTGCAAAGTGACTAGCAACATTTACTTGGGTAAAGTTTAATAAAACTTTAGGTATTGGGTACAATCGTGGGTATTTGTTGAAGCGTAGATAAATTAACGTGCTTCCGGTTATGCCTAAACGCAATTTATCGCGAAACGTATTTAATTTACGTAACCAATAAAAATAATATAAACAACGACCATAATTATTCTCAAAATAATTATTTAGTACTTGATTGATGTAAACATTTAATCGTTTGACGCCCGTTTACATTGAACGCTAATTTTTAACGTACGCGATTTAACTTAATACATGAAATTACAAGCAAACGCGTACAACACTAAAAATAAATAGTAGATTCATCGACGTCGTCAATGACTTGAAAACACAGGGTGTTATAGTTATACACATATACATTCATACAATTTTGATATATAGCTTCAAGGTTGTAAACCCTAGTACTACACAGAGTACTCGTATTATTGATAATAATAATATTGGAGCTTTTCAGTGATATCATTGTTCATACAGTTTACTATTTCATTAATATTCTCAAAAAGTATGTAAAGAGTTAGATTCTGCATACTCTATAAGTATTCATAAATTTTTCACATAGTTTGTATAAAGTTCAATCCAGAATAACTTAACCTTTACAAGCCAAGGAATCGATCTTAAGTTGGGATCAATAGTGAAGATTCTGGAAGATATCAAACGTTGTCCCTACTCTAATAAACTCTAATACGCCGTATCCAACCCATTAGATACGCCGTATCAAACTGAATTCCAGAACTTTATAAACAGAAAACTTAAAAACGAGTTTTAAGTGTGCTAAATCATATTCTAGATACCTAAACCACAAAAGTCAATTTTCAGAGGTGAAAAAGAGCAGAAGAGGTCTTGCAACGCATTCCAATCCATAGAAGACAATGTGTAATTTCTTATACTTTTGTAATCGTTTAGTTTTTGGTATCATTCGTTAACTCGGTTAGTTTACCTTGGCTAAAAAAATTACTCTTGTATTAATTATGATGTTTGAAGGCTAATACCTTCGGGTATTAGCCATTATTATGAAGATCTGAATGTTTGGTTTTGTTTATATCTCGATTTCTTAATTTATCGGTGTACGCTTGTTTATGTTTATCAATTCATACTTGTTTACGTGCTTTTGTATGCGACCTATCATTCAACTGGATCTAGTGATACGGACCAAGTAATCTAGATGCAGGGATAGCTCTCCATATAGTAATTTATACATCTAGAATCATAAGATCACAAATATTGTCCTACTAAAATCGTGCTAAGGATACGCTTATGGCTTAACTAGTTAACGGAAACTACCTTTGGTTTATTGCACATGTTGACTAGTAGGTGAATCTAGATACTTTAACAAATAATATTCTGATTCCATTGGATAGTAGGACAAGTGGACTACTAGTGGGTAAAGTCTCTATGAGCTAGGGTTTAACAAGATCACCATTGCTTTAATCCATAAATAAGATATAATCTGGTAAATAAGGATGCTTTTATGCAGAAGCTTTAAACTGTGAATAGAATTAATGTGTCTAGGTCTAGGAAGTACGTCGCCGCCTAAGTCTAAGAAATGATATGCCCTCTCAATATAATGTAATCATTGCATTGAATAAAAAACCAACTTCTAATCGGATGAATGATTGCTAATATAGTTCTGCTATCATAATGCTCGACCAGCTCTTTTTAATCTCTGTTTAATTTGCTTGCATCGTTGAAGTGACTTAATTGTTTAAGTACCACCAACCAAACCTGCCAGTATCTCAGGCGAAACCCCCTTTTTGTGTAGAATTCGGATTAAACAAACATAGATTAGCAATAGGTTAGACTTAGATTAGAATTAAACTAGATTAGATAACCAAGATAAAAATAAATTGAGAGATTTAACCTCGCCTCATGTGTTCAGACACCCTACTACCATGAATCTACACCGGACTAGGTACACTGATGCCCGTTAAAGTGTTGATTTTGGTAAAGGCTCGGGAGAAATATAAAATTTAAAACTTGAATTAAAAAAACATACACCACGACAACGACACAACAGAATCAAAAATATTACCGCCATTAAAACGAACTTTGATAAGACTTTTAAAATAGCTTCAACGATTTAAGATAAGTTCAGCGAATTGTTTTCTTTGGAGGGCAAAATAAGTGATCAAAACGCGTGATAAAATCTTATTATAGAGCAAGATGAAATTTTGTTTTTTATGTATAATGTCTTTATATCTATAATGTACTTTGTACATTTATTTAACAAGGAATTTAGCCACGCGCGATATCGCGCGAGACGCAGAGTTTTACATAACAAAACATATTTAACACTGCCGAATTAACAACTCATTAATATAATCCTAGATGTATTTGTTCCTACTCATCCAAAACAACTTTGCCGTCCACCAACATTTGTATTTGTGGACTTCGTCAAACCTGATAACTCATCCCATTTGCCTAACTTGGAATAAAAGAGAAAAGTCACGATAAAGATTTGTGTATGAACAAACTAAGGGAAAAAACATATTGATGGCGGCAAAACGTCTCCATAATGAACTCATGCAAGCAATTTTACCTTAATTAGTTCAATGAAATATGACTTGCCTGGATTTTAATAAGGACAAAGATCCCATAATACAGTAACATATAGTAAAAAACACATTAAAATATAGAATCACACAATATTATAAGTAAATAATATTACTTTATCATTATTTTATCAACACACGTTAGAAGGTGTGTTTCCAAAACATAAACATCAGCATAAATCATTTTTAGGCCTTCAAAACACTAAGAACCACCTTTTTAGATAGTGTTGGGATAAGTTTATGATATTTGATACATAATAACTTAATAAGCACCTAAATAACCTTAACAAAACACCCCCTAATTTTAATTTGTAATAACTACATGACGATTACGGTCGAGTTTTGATTCATTCTCTTACTCAATCCTCTATTTATTTGACACAGATATTTAAACAATCGTAGCATATTATAACAAATACCAAACAACGAAAGAAAAACTCGACTGCCATGAACGAAAAAACAAATAATAAGTTAGAATTGATGTATAACGAAGCTTAATTACATGCTTATTGGTTTAATATGTTATTATCTCATTAGTGATGACCACTTTATTATCTTACTCTATTATCTTTAGATCTCCCTACATAGATTATATATTATATGCAAATTTACCTATTCCTAATTACTAAAGGAATATGAGCTATGTTTTTCATTTGACCCATTCAAGATCATGGAGTTAATTGTTTTCTAAACACACAACATTCTGCAACAATTAACTTACCTACTCATTCCAGAAAGACTTAATTATTATATTTCGCTAAGAGTTAATATATGTGAAACAAAAAGCTAGAAAGTCCCCATACTTATATACTCCCTCCGTCCTAAAATTATCGTCCCCTATTGACTTTTTAAGTCTTTTTCTTCCAACAGTTTTTGTATTGACCGACTAAATATTTTGTTTCTGAATTAAATAATACTATAAGAAAGTATATGAATTGATTGTTTTTAATTATTTCATAGTTACAGATTTTCACATCAAGTATTATATAATACAAACAAAAATTTTTCGGTCCAAGAGTTGAAAGAAATAAATGTAAAAAAGTCAATAGGCGGACAATAATTTAGGGATGTAGGAGTTATTCTTACATTGCGATTTTCATTCCTAGAGTTTAACTAACCTTAATCAGTTAAAGCAAGCAATTAAGCTGAATAGCTCTTGTTCCACATAGTCAGGAGCATTGAAGCAAGTATCTAAGGTGAGCCACAAAATTAGCTTTTTCACTTGAAATGTTCACAATATAGTTGCTATCAAGAAGTTCTGCAGAAACCTTGATGAGGACTAAACAAGTTCGGCAGAATTGTAAGTGGCCAACGAAGGCACGTGAAACGTGTGTTGCACAGACTGGTTGGAGACCGTACCTACAAATGATGGCAATTAAATATCAAAAAGCTAGATGTGCAACTAACAGCAGTAAAAGGCAAAAAAATCAAACGCATAAACAACACTTTACTATGTGCACACACATTGTTCGCACAATCAAGCATCCAAGCAATTTTCTTCTTTTTATTCTACCGTTTTACAGGGGCCAATAGCGTCCTTTCATTGGTTCTTCCATGCAGCTTGTCAATAAAGCAAATACAACGGAAAGCACAAATAAGCCTAAATACATGAACATGTGAGAATCTAAATTAAAATAAACACTAAACAAATAAGAAATACAGACCCTATCTTGGAAGGATCTAAAAACAAAAAAAGACCTTCAAATATGGCCAATGTTCAGATATCCAAAGGAGTAAAATGAAAAACCAAGCTAAACAGGGCGCTTAGTTACCAACAATTACACAAATGGCGTCAAGTAGCATTTTGCTCTCAGTAAGAAACACATAAGTCCAAAAGAACAAGTGTGTTTTTATTTAGATACATCCAGTTTAATGTTCAAATAGAGTCAAAAAAAATATCCTCTCCAAGCTATAAATAATGTATGTGTACAACTCAACATAGGATGAAGATGAATATAAAAAAAAGGATGTGTGTTAACATTTGATATATACCCATGATGCGCAAAAAAGATATTTTCAAATGGCAAGTTTAAGACGCGAAGAAAAGAATGTCAGAAAAAACTTAGCTCACTTTTAACAACTTATGATAGACTTGAGCTTATTGACTAATACCTTAAGTTGATCATAAGCTGTCAAAGGTTATCAGCTTTTCGAAATTACCATAAGCTGATAAACCAATCAAATAAGCTAAACCAAACACATGTATATGATATTAATTTCAACTTTTTTGCATGTAACCTTTTAGGCAAGTAACATGGCACCCCATGAAAATCTAGACAGCCATTATCACATCCCCTAAAATGTTGCATTCTATTGGAGACTTCATTCTGAGTATCGTATATATATAGGATACGTTCTCAAAGTACATATTCATCAGTATATAATATATACTAATTGGCTAATAGATATAACAAAATTCGACCATACACATAGTTAAATTAAATTCTACGACTACTGGTCATATGTCTAATCAACCTTTGACCTTAAATAATGACAAGCATAAATATCTAGTAAACCGTAACATCACATTACAATGTGAACATATAGAAGTATTAGTTTTATGAGCCACAAAATTTACATATTCTTCACTGTCTTATGTAAATTAGCTTAATTTATACTAAAATGGTGAAAGCACATTAAAAGAAATGAAAAAATAACCACTTAAGGGTGGCCTGCTAGTAAAAGGCTCGTGACTATTATCACACTAAAACGTCTGGAAAGCGGCTCTCAAGTTTATATCCTAACTGGTACAAACGACCACTGATGCGGATTTTTGCAAAACCACAAAAGTTTTACAATCCTACGACCTAGGTAGTGAACCTAACTGTTGTAGTGTAGTCTAGGGAAAAATCTTGGGGACTTGATCGCTCTATAGGGAATAGTAAGGTAGGCTTGACGGAGTATGTCGAAATGTCCTAAAAGGATTGAGGGAGGATTATTTTTGTGCTTTTGTATTTTATGAAGAATGCAATAAAATCTTATAATTAAGAGAGGGGGTTTTGACTAACTTAAACTACTTGAATAAAGATAAAATAACTAATAAAACAAGAATGAATTAAAGAAAACTCAAGTGAAGCAAAATGTGTTCACTTAAAATTCACGACCCCTAAATATGTGTGTTTAATTTTTAGGAACAATTAATTGACCGATTCTATGATGACTTTTAAATGGCTTGGTTAAGCATTCACATCCCCTCGCCCTTCTATACCTATGGCCAATGTCTATAAGGTTGCTCAGTCGGACATAAACATAAGCATAAAACATTAGGACTACCAATATCATACACAATTCGACCTATGTCATCTTAGGTTGCCAAGGATCGCTAGCAAGCCTAGATGTTGCTCTTTTGACTAACTAACACACACTTACACACAAATCGCTAATTAACTTATCCAAACTTAGGTTGCTAAGTCAAGTTATAAGGCCTTTATGTTGCTAAATGACCAAGAATAAACCAATTCTATGTTAAGATTGCCTAATCATGTAATACTAGTTTATTACCAATTAATTTAATGATTCTTGAATGTAAACATATGGGTCATTGATCAAACATGAATATTATTAATAATCATACCATGATTCATCATTATAAACATACACACATATCTAGAGGTTGTTACATCTAAGCAAACACAAAAGAAATTTAGCCTAACATAGCAAAAATCAAACCAAATAATACAGAATCATGCAATTGGAGTTTTCTCAATCAGTTATGAAGAATTAATAATTCACACCGCAGAATCATATGATGTTATGGATAGAATTACACCATTGAAAAAACAAGAAATCAGCCTACAAAGTCGCCAAAATCGGTTTTAGGGTTTCAAGCTTACAAAAAACAAAGTTATAAGTTGTATTTATAGGCAAAAATTAGGTTAGATCGTCACGACGGCGTCACTAATAACATCTGATGTCGTCACCATGACATTTTTCGTATAGTTTTAGATTTTCTAGTTCTAAACGCGTTGGTAGTTGAATCGTCAAAATCCGAGTTTGTATGAAGAAGTTATGTTCAAAACAATATTTGGTACTTCACGCGCGCGTTAAATGGTATTCTTAATCTCGTGACACCAAATCTTCTAGAGTTCCTTTAGGTCGTCCATTTTCTGACGGCATCACCAATGTACTGACGTCGTCGCTTCGTAAATCATGACGACATCGCTTTATGCTTACGACACCGTCTCCACGCTCTATAAGCATAATCTTCAAGAGATTTTGGTGTAGGTCATTAGTCTTGTCCGTTTCTTCTCCAAATGAGCCCAAGTCACGTGTATTTCCTCCAAAAGCCTTCTAAATGCTAAATACCTGAAAAGAAATGATTAAGTACCTATTTTGGGCATAAATGCATGATTTAGGGGGTTAAATGACCCTGAAAAAATATATAAAATGACACCTCATCAAATACCCCTACACTTGGGATTTGCTTGTCCTCAAGAAAATAGGCTTTTCTACCTAGACAATAGCAATATGAGGGTCATTTAACCTACTTTTAAAGTATTTTATAACACAACCTTCTAGACCTCGTAATTAAAAGCACGAAAAATGTATATACTAGCACCTCACACAAGTGTTTGGGGATTCTCTCTTTCTCTCGGGTGTATAATAAATTATAACATAATGGGGAAATGAAAACGAATACAAATTGGTTTGGTTGCTAAGCCAAGACTCGGACGAAGATCTACAAACTCTACACAACTCTACATCAATCTCTTTTTTTAATACTCCCTCCGTCCCATATTAAGTGTCCATTTTTGACTTTTTGAATTCTTTTTTCATAAACTTTGACCGTAAATATTTTTCTTTATGTTATATAATGCTTACTGAAAATTATACCAATGAAAAATACATTCGAAACTCTATCCATTCATGTATTTTGCATTGAGTATCATATAACATAAGAAGAAATAATTAAGGTCAAAGTTGAAGAAAAAAGACTTTAAAAAGTCAAAAATGGACACTTAATATGGGACGGAGGGAGTAACATAATACATCACATGGGGTTTATAATACGTACCCCTACACTTGAGCTTTTTACATGCCCGATATTTACAATCTAACTAATGACCCGATTTGAGGTGGATCAAAATAACATGGAGATCATTTGACAAACATATGGGGGTATTAACTTAACTTTTCTTCCCCATTCTTCCGTGAAATAAATACTACCATGAATTCTAATCGTCCCAAAACAGTATTTACAAGGATAAAGACTTTGCAACCGTGTACTCAATAATTAACTTGGGTTAAACACAATAATGTACTAAGAATGAATACATACAAGGTAGGCTAAGGCTTTTTAGGTGTAACTATTGGTTTAAAGGGTGACAATGCTCTTCATTAATAATCTGGAATCCACCAGAAAATTACGAAAACCGTGAAAAAGGATAGGCTCAGAGGGTTGTACCAGGGTATCCTGCACTAATAATGAGTGCATGGCAAGGGTGTGGGATAGTTATATGATCGGTGTGACCATCATAACAATTACGGGTTTAAAACATGGGTTAATCCTTATGCCTCTTATCAAGCAAATCCTAATACTTACTATGTGTTCTTAGGATGCATCACAAAAACAAGTTTTAGAATTTAATATACTATCGGTACACTCATATAATTAAATACCGATCTTAATGATCCAAAAAAGGCGACAAAGACCATATGTACACATCTGTAACGACGGAATAGACACATGTGACTGCTCACTCCTTAACTCGAGAAAGCTAAAGGTATAAACTATCTTGGGTATCAATAATAGATACCCAAATTCCTAAAGATCTAAAGGCGAACCTTATATTTTTGGGGTGGAATTCTGAGGGTTTTTGTGCTAGTCATATAAATTCCTATCCATGAGACGCTATTAATACTTAGTTTTTGTCGGTATGTGTCATAAAAAAATTAAATTTAGGTATAAATTACCTCTTATGCTATGTTTTGATATATTACCCATCATTTTAAGGACAAAGCAAATGACAAATGAAAGAATAGTTTCTAAGGCTTATTTTCCCCCTACACTTAAGTTGAACATTATCGTAATGTTCTATAGAAGTACCCGTGAAAACGAATAAAGGGAAAAGAAACTAGTACTCCCCTGGTTGCTCAATAATGGAGAAGAAACATGCAAAAACTGGTTAGATCGTCCTCTAAGAATCATCCAATGAAACTTCCTAAGAACTTCCAAGTTTCTTCTCATCAAATATAACCTGTAATCAAAGACAAAGACAACTACACCAAGCGTAAAATCCTCGGGGGAATGATAAATACAACCTCATTAACTAAGTTTAGACTCTATGAAAGAAATAAAGATAGGATGAGAGTAATGTCAAAATCATAGGTTTTTACAGATTTAAAAAAGAATTACATATTTTAGATGTTACACAAGTTATATTTTCAAAAATACTTAAAAATTTTGAATTTTCTAGTAGCTGGCCTCATGACGCCATTAGGAATATCCTGACGTCGTCACAGAGGTCGAGCTGACGGCGTCGCGTACAATCTGTGACGCCGTCTCCACACTCTGTGAAAATTCACTTTTTGTTTTTGATGAAAAATTTCCTATACGCAATCTTCTAAGTTATTTCCTGTACCAAATACTGCATAAAACCTGAGATTTGACAATACAATCATATGACTCAAAACAAATACACAAGACATACAAGACACACCTAAGATGCAATACAATAAAGGATTGGGTTGCCTCCTAATAAGCGCTTTTGTTTATTATTGAGTCTTTTAGCTAGACTCACCCCTTTTAGATAAATATCTTTTAACCCAGGGCGAGGCTTTCCTTGTCATTTTGATTTAATGGTTCCTCATGATAATGTTTCACCCTATGACCATTCACCTTAAAGCTTGTTCCATCATGGTTAAATAATTCAATAGTTCCA
>BQNB010113183.1:0-21992 GCA_026074375.1 Tanacetum coccineum
CCAAACTTGTGAACTCAATCAGCAAACCCTTACATATGCTACATATGGATCTATTTGGTCCTGCCAATGTTAAGAGTTTAATGAAAAAGTATTATTGCCTAGTTGTCACTGATGACATTTAGTGTAATGAATCAGTTCTGTGAAATAAAGGGGATTAAGAGGGAATTCAGTGTTGCTAGGACTCCTCAGCAGAATGGTGTTGCTGAGAGGAAGAATAGAACACTAATAGAGGCTGCAAGAACTATGTTAGTTGACTCTAAGTTGCCAACCACCTTTTGGGCTGAAGCAGTTAATACTGCTTGCTATGTGCTAAATAGGGTCTTAGTCATTAAGCCTCATAACAAGACACCTTATGAACTTATTCGTGGAAGAACCCCATTGATAGACTTCATGAAACCTTTTGGGTGTCCTGTTACCATCTTAAATACCAGGGATCATCTAGGCAAGTTTGATGGAAAAGCTGATGAGGGATTTTTTGTTGGGTACTCTGTGGTTAGCAAGGCTATGAGAGTATTTAACAAGAGGACCAAGATAGTTGAAGAGACCTTAAACATTAGATTTCTTGAAAATACACCTAATGTGACAGGAAATGGACCAGACTGGCTTTTTGATGTTGATTCTTTGACAATATCTATGAACTATGTGCCAGTTGTTGCAGGAAATCAAACTAATGGTATTGCAGGAACTAGAGATAATATTGTTGCAGGTCAAGCTGAAAAGAAGATAGAACCTGAACAAGAGTACATCCTGATACCTTTCTGCACAACTGATCCATTAATCTCTCAAGGTCCTAAGGATAGTGAAGAAGATGTTAGTATGAAGCCTACAGAAGTGAATGAAAGTGGAGCTTCTGATAAAGGTGAGGAGGATGAACAAGACACAAGAAGTGAGTTTGAAAGGCTACTTCAACAGGAAAAGCAGACTAACAGTACTAATAGTTTTAATACTGTTGGTACACCTGTTAGTGCTGCTGGACCATCTTTTACTAATGATGATCCATCATCACCAGTTAATGTTGTTGAAGCTTCTAATGCATTTGAGGATCATCTATTTGAACGATTTTCTCCTTTTAAAAATGCATTTGCTCTTCCACATGTTCTAAATATGTTTTCAATTGATGATACTGGAATTTTTGGTAATGCTTATGATGATGAAGATGTGGGTGCAGAAGCTGACCTTAACAACTTAGAAACAACCATGAATGTCAGTCCTATTCCCACAACCAGAATTGACAAGGATCATCCTAAAGACCAGATCATTGGAGACTTAAATTCAGCTATTCAAACAAGGAGAATGACCAAGATTTCTGATGAACATGCTATGGTTAGTTACATTAATATGCAGAGGAGAACAAATCACAAAGATTATCAAAACTGCTTATTTGCCTGTTTTCTCTCTCAAAAAGAACCCAAGAAAGTGATTCAAGCTTTGGCAGATCCAAGCTGGGTAGAAGCAATGCAAGAGGAGCTTCTGCAATTTAAACTTCAAAAGGTTTGGACTCTGGTGGATTTACCTAATGGCAAGAGGGCAATTGGAACCAAATGGGTCTTTAGAAATAAGAAAGATGAGAGAGGAATTGTAGTCAGAAACAAAGCAAGACTGGTTGCACAAGGTTATACCCAAGAAGAAGGCATTGATTATGATGAGGTTTTTGCTCCTGTTGCTAGGATAGAAGCAATCAGGTTATTTTTGGCCTATGCATCATTTATGGGGTTTATTGTGTACCAGACTGGCGTATGCTTCCTTCAAAGATTTTGTAGTCTACCAAATGGATGTGAAGAGTGATTTTCTATATAGAAAGATAGAAGATGAGGTGTATGTCTGTCAACCTCTTGGTTTTGAAGATCCACACTTTCTAGATAAAGTTTATTAAGGTAGAAAGTAAGGACCTCTCATGGCTAATCAGGCCCCAAGAGCATGGTATGAGACATTGTCAACTTATATGTTGGACAATAGTTTTCATAGGGGTCAAATTGATAAAACATTGTTTATTAAAAGACATAAAGATGATATCCTGCTAGTACATGTTTATGTTGACGATATCATCTTTAGGTCAACTAAGAAAGAAATGAGTACTAAATTTGAAAAACTGATGCATGATAAGTTCTAAATGAGTTCTATGGGAGAACTTTCTTTCTTTTTGAGACTTCAGGTTCAACAGAAAAGTAAAAGCACTCCAATGGAGACAAACAAGGTATTGATAAAGGATGAAGAAGCTGAGGATGTGGATGTACACTTATATAGATCAATGATTGGATCATTGATGTACTTAACATCTTCTAGACCAGACATAATGTTGTTGTTTGTGCTTGTGCAAGGTTTCAAGTTACTCCAAAAACTTCACATCTTAATGCTGTGAAGAGGATCTTTAGATACTTAAAAGGCCAACCTAAATTGGGCCTTTGGTATCCTAGAGACCATTTGACTTGGAAGATTTTTCTGATAGTGACTATGCTGGAGCTAGTCTTGACAAGAAATCCACAATAAGAGGTTGTCAATTTCTTGGCAAGAGATTGATTTCATGGCAATGTAAGAAGCAGACTATAATGGCCAACTCAACAACTGAAGCAGAGTATGTTGCTGTTGCTAACAGCTATGAACAGGTGTTATGGATCCAAAATCAGATGCTAGACTATGGATTTAATTTCATGAACACCAAAATTTACATTGATAATGAAAGTACAATCTGCATTATGAAGAATCCAGTGTTTCACTCTAAAACCAAGCACCTAGAGATAAGGCACCATTTCATCAGAGATTCTTATGAGAAGAAGTTGATACAAGTGATCAAGATTCAACAGACAAAAATGTTGCAGATTTTCTACAAAAGCTTTTTGATGCTAGCAGTTAACTTTCTATTGCTAGCTATTGGATTACTTAATCTCTTGTGCCTTAACAGTTCTAACTTTTAATTTCTAATGGGTTATGCATAGTTGATATGGATCCTATGCAAATTCTAACTTGTCTATCGAGTTTTTCTTGTTGTACTTTGTGATGAATAGAGGCATGTTGTTGTATAATTATTAAAGACAGAGTTAAAACTGCTAAGGTAAATGTTAATACTGCTAAGTATAATTAGTACTGCTAGTTATACTTAAGACTGCTAGTTAATACTATTAGTCATAGTTAAAACTGCTACACAAGAAAATACTTTGTATTTTGTATTTTTGGTTTTGGGGTCTAAGTTTGCTGGCTAAGCATATTGTGTATCTGGTATTGAATTGCGGGGAGGCTTATGATGTCAATATGCAGTCAAGAATTGATGAAAGGACATGTAACATCAAACATAAGTGTGTGATGTGTCAAACACCTTGGCAAATCAAAAGAGGTCGGGAACACCAAGATACCTAGTCTAGTGGTCCCTCGAAAAAGGTTGGTGATGAGGTTGTCCATATGGAGTTGGGTGACATAATAGAAAGGGCTGCCACTACTGCTTCTAGCTTAGAAGCAGAGCAGGATAGTGGTAACATAAATTAAGACCCATCCATGGCAACACTTAATGAGCCAAGTTCTTAGAGAATTGGTTCAGGACGTGGTCCCAGGTGCTAAGATACAATATTGGGGGGTGTAGATGCTCAAACTAGGTTTGGGACTACATCTAAATAGTCCAATGATCCTCCTTCTCACAACCGTTAACAACTTTTGAAGTGGGTGAGGAAAGTACTGCAACTAACTGGAAATTTCGATGGCACATTGTACAAAAAAACTGTTGCCTGGTTGTGCTCAATAGAAAATAAAGGATTTGGATTTTAAAAACAGAAAGAGCGATATGGTGAGCCAAAAGAAATGAGAGATTCAGTGAGCTTAAAAATAGAAAGAGAGATGTAAGTATGAAAAGCAGATAGAGAGTTTAAGTGAGAAAAGAAAAAGAACATGAGATGTTATTGTGAGTATGAAAAAATAGAAAGAGAGCTTGTGAGAATCTAAGTCTATAATGGAAATGCTTGTTGGAACAACATTGAAGTTTATACTGCTAGGCCTAAACTTAACGCTGCCAGTGTTAAGTTAGTACTGCTAGGTATATTTTAATACTGCTGGGTGAAGTTAATACGGCTAGGCTTAAAGTTAGTACTGTTAGGCTAAAATTAGTACTGTTGGGTAACCGTTAGTACTATTTGATGCATAATAGAATTTTTAATTAATTAATAGCTGTTGAGATATTTTCGCCAACAACTTGCTCATAGGGGTCTATGATTTGGAAAATTCTTGATATTTCTTTCTCCTATAAGATTTCTTCCTTATAAAGATTCAATCTTATTAAGTCGGTCAAATCAAAACCCTATGCGCTCTGCATAAAATCTCAATTAACTTTACCAAACTCTCATATTATCATCAACAAACATAAACCCAAAACTCTTATCTCAACTCACTCACTAATGGCTCATTTGGAATTCTGTGATACCCACAACATGGTGTCTTTCTTGAACAAATCAGAGGGAAGTGAAGATTTTCATCAGATAATTGATTTTCTCAAATCTAAAGTCCATCCATCATGTATGCTCTTACAGAAAATCCTACTATCTATACTTCACTCATTCAACAGTTTTGGGAAACTGCCTCTGCAAGCACCTTAGAGAATGAAGAAATGGAGATAACTGCTACCATTGATGGAAGAGTCAAGACTATTACTGAAGCATCAATGAAGATAGGGGAAGGGACATCTCTAAGTAGAAGATTCAGATGGTATTCCCACTTTACTAATGCTAAAATTTTAAGCAAAATTGCTCTTATGGGTATGCATCTGTTTCTGACAGTTGACTTTTCCAAAGGATCACTTTTCACCTATTGGAGATTTTAATACATAGTATTCTTTTTTTCTTTCTTAAGTCTCTAAGAAGACTGCTTGGGTGTAGTTCAGTGAGCAACATATTACTGCTTTCAATTAGCTTGGCAACAAATAGGACTTTTAACTTTTCTAAGATGATTTTTGAAGGTATGCTGAAAAACTTGGACAGTAGGTCAAAATTCTTGATGTATCCTAGATTCATTCAAATCTTTTTAAACAAGCACAAAAGATACATTCTCCTTACCAGAAGAATTATGTTGCTCCTACCCTCACACAAAAACTATTCAGCAACATGAGAAGGGGTTCCAAGGGTTATACTGGGGTAAACATTCTACTATTTCCAACTATGCTCACTGCTCACCTGAGTCATCTTTTCTAGGCAATTAAAATAATTACCCATCCATTATCACCCTAACATCAATCCAGTCTACATCTCATACATTCCACCGATTTACCATTTATGCAAACTATCCATGATGAAGGAGAACCTGCTACTATGCCCCATGATTCATCTCAACCAAGGGTTCAATCACTTGGCAGTGATGAGGGCACTTTGACACTCAATGAATTGACGATGGTGCTGCTTACACTAAGCTCATTTTGAGGGTCAAAAAGTTGGAGCACTTAATGGGTCAAGGCAAGCAAATCTAGAAGAAGAACAAAGATAATTGTCTTTGATGATGAGGAAGTTTTAGAGGATCCTTCCAAACAGGGGAGGATAATTGCAGAGATTGATCAAAACCCTTCTATTTCATTAGTACAAGATGAAGGAACTTCATGGATTCAAGAGGATGCTGAGACTCAGGGGAGGACTAGTGCTGATACTGAGATACTTTTAGACCAAGAAGAACCTACTGAACTAGTGGAAGATCCTGGTAGTGGTGAAAAGGGTGAAAAAGAAATTAGTAGTGCTGAGGTACTAGTTAGTACTGCTATTGCAATTCTTGTAGTTAGTACTGCCATTCCTGAAAGACAAGTTTATATCAGAAGGAGTGCAGAAAAGAGAAAAGATAAAGGAAAAGCTATCATGGTAGATGATGAATCTGTTCAGAAGAAGACAAAGAAGCAACTTGAACAAGAAAGACTTAGGTATGAAAAAGCAATTAGACTGCAAGAACATATTAATGAAGAAGAAAGACAAAGGATTGCCAGGGATGCAGAAATAGCTAAACAATTACAAGAAGATATTGATACAGCAAGGCAAGAACAAGAGAAGTATGATCTAGACAAGGTTGGAATTGCAAAAGGAGTTGGATAAAAGGAAAGAAGGTGTGGCTAAAACTACTCAAGCTCATGATATTGATTGGAGTGATCTGCTTGTGCTCAAGATATCATGCATAAACAATATAGGTTTCTTATCTAAGTTGATGTATGGAAAGACATGTGCTTGTATATATGAATAGGGAGGATTTAAGCAGAGTATTTTAGAGGTATGAGTATAAAGATATTAGACTATATTTGAAAGGTTATATGGGTCAAAATCAAATTTTGTAACCTACAGATTCTGTGAAATGAAATGGAAGTGAGAAGAGACCTAGATTGATCTTCAACAAAAGCAATCTTCTGAAGAAGAAAAGCTACAGAAAAATGATGACAGTAGTAAGCCATCTGAAGGCAGTAGAAAGAAAACACTTGCCAAGAAAAGAGCAAGTGAAAAGCAAAGTGAAGAAGGTGCTAAAAGGCAAAAGATAGAAGATAATACAGAAAAGGAAGAACTTAAAGCTTATTTGGATATAGTTCCAGGAGAAGAATTTGCTATGGATGTTGAGTCTTCGTCTACTAAGTATCCAATGGTTGATTGGAAGACACATATCCTGACAGAAAATTTTATGTATTATCAAATCATCAAGGCAGATGGAAGTTCCAAGAATTGCAAGATTTTCAGTGAGATGATTGATGATTTTTACAGACAGGATGTGATGGATCTACACAGACTGGTAAAACAAAGTTATGTAACAACAAGTCTAGAAGGATATGACTTGATGATGTGGGGAGATCTGAAGACCTTATTTGAGCCTGATGAAGAAGATGAAGTCTAGAGAAATCAACATGGATACAATTTGATAAGATGGAGACTAATTGATTCATGTGGAATTCATATTTTGTTAATGGACAATGGAATTTCCATTCACATGATGGTAGAAAAGAAGTATCCACTTATTCAAGAAATGTTGTCATAGATGTTAAATAGAAAACTTGAGATTGATCATGAAAGTAAAATGGCATTTAAACTTCTCAAATTTACAAGATCACAACTTCAAAAGTAGAAGAATGTTTGGAAGAATCCTCTCTAACAGGTTAATTCAAGAAACTTGATGATTTAGAGGTAAATCACAAGTTTAGGGGAGGATTGTTGGGAATTAAGGTTTTCTATTAAAATTGTATATGCTTGCTCAACTTTGTACTACGGCTTAAAGAGTTTGTTACTACAAGATTATAACTACAGTACTAATTGGTTAGTTATGCGATTGAGAATTAAGTTGAGTACTGCATTATAACGTAATACTGTTGAGAAGAAGTTATATTGCTGAAGACTGATGTCTGCATGAAGATAAAGCCGGTGTGAAGGGAATATGCATCGGAATTAGTTCAAAGTATCTATTTATAAAGATAGGAAGATATGTACAGATTATATATTTAGAAGATATGTGTTACTTATATGGAGTTTTAAGAGATTTATAGATATCTGGTAAAGGACTCCTTGTGTATAAAAGGAGATCTTCTAGGTTATGGTTTTAGATATCAGTTTTCCATAGAATTCATAGCTTTAAGGTTGTAAACCATATCACTTCATTAGAGTGATCGTATTAATATATTAAAGCTTATTGTGTTGGTTATATCTTTCTGTGTGTTAAACTTACTTTACTGTTTCATTGGTTATACTTCTTAGTGGTATAAACTAGATTCCGTATAGTTTATATCATTCATTCAAAGTTTCATTCTTAGTATTTTTGGATTTATCCAAGGATACTAAACCTTACATCAAGCTAAGGAGTTAAAGATCTATTCATTGGGATCAACAGTTTCTTCAGGAGATGTAGTGGTTGTCTTGATCATGGGAGAATCATGCTTCTTGTATATCCTTTTTGGCTTTGGAGTTGCAGCTCCAGTAGCGAATGCAAGATAAGTCTGATAGGCTGGAGAGTCTCGTATCTTTGTATTAGTCATTACTGCAGGGATAAGAGCTCCATACACTTGATAGTCTTCATCTTTGGAAACAAATCTCAAGGTACTTAAAATGCTGTCATCTTGAGCATTATGAATAAACATTATGTTCCTCATTTAAATAGACTTGTCTTTTAAAAGGAAGTGATAAATGATAGCCTTTGTGAATCTGGAATAGTACATTTTCCCTTGTTTCTTGTATCTATCTGAAATGTAAAGTCTTCTCAGAGTAGTGCAATAAAGTCAATGTTCTTTTTATAATACATTCCCTAAAGAATTTGAGCTCTTGAAAGGCGTATCTTGTCAAGACCCGTAGTCTTCCCACTTAGACACTTATTGATGATTGCAGCAAAAGTTCTCCAAGGTTGATGCATATGATGAACAACCATGTTAGTGATATTCCTAATATTTCTAGTGTGGCCAAGTTCCTTGATGAAAAAGCGAATGTCTTCTTCAGAAAGAGGTTCATCAAATTCCTAATCTGGAAGTCTAGGACAGATCTAGAGAATCTCTCTGAATACTTCCATATCAACAGAGAACCTTTTTTTCAATCTTGAATCTGTAAGATAAATCGTGCTTGTTGACGGTGGCCCATAACTGCTGCATGTATATCACTGGGACACTTGCAGTGATAAGAAAGGCTGGATAGCAAGTAGTAAGAGCAAGAGTGTCCAAAACAACTTGATAAGTAGGTTCCTTTTGAGTCTTTTCAGGATCAATTCTCACGTTACATTTTCCAATCTCGAATTGTTTCTCAGGAGCAACCAAAACATTATCCAGAGCAATTTGTTAAGCAGCAATAGTAGCCATGGTTCTGCTAAGATTTGTCTAGTACAGTTTATATACAAACAAATATATATCTTATTGTATGAATATTTAGTTCATGTTGATAGATTTTAGATGCAAGCTGTGATTATTGAATAAGGATTAAACACATTTTGACATGCATGCAATTAATACACAGGATGAAGAACGAAGATCATATAGGCAACTTGATAGGGCAACCTATCTTTTGATAACTAAGCAACTAATTTGAATACAAAGGAAAACATACCCTAACTAAATCAAATAATGAGATATATTAAGGCATATTTAGCCTAATCCAAGAATAAATTTGCCTAGGTTCACATGATTAGATCGCCTAATGATACTTTTTTAATTCGCCTGATGTACATGTTTTGTTCACCTAGACATTGTGTTTAATTCGCCTAGGTGTAAACATGTTTAATTAGCCTCGAAGTTAAACTTGTTTAGTTCGCCTTAGGCAGAGTGTTTAATTCGCTTTTAGGGGGGTGTAAACAAGTTTAATTTGCCCAGATTAAAACTTGTTTAGTTCGCCTTTAGGCAGAGTGTTTAATTCGCCTAGTTGAGACTTGTGTAGTTCGCCTATGTAGAGTGTTTAATTCGTCTAGTTAAGACTTGTTTAGTTCGCCTATGAAGATTGTTTAATTCGCCTAGTTGAGACTTGTTTAGTTCGCCTAGGAATTTCACAATCTCAAACTACAACTTTCAAGCATCAAAATCATACATAACGAGAACCATAACAGCCACAAAAAACATAGAATCATTTATAACATGAATTGACCATAAAAAATTCAACTTTTTAAAGTTTTAACTCGTTCGAACCCTTAATCCTAAGATAATCAAGATTTTGGTGTTTAGTCTTGATTTTGCACACACAACTACTCACTAAAGGACAATTAAACACATATATACACAAACCCATGAATTATTAAGAGTTGTTCATTTACTTTTACCCATTTTCGACTCATAACAAATCAGAAAACAATTTACTATGTTAACCTTCTAAGGAAACTGTTATAACCGAGACATGTTCAACCCATAAGAACCTAAACCCCTCAATGAATTTTAGATATTACCCACTTTTGATATCTAAGAACCCTAAACTAATTTTTAGAGTTTAGAGTTTCCGTGAGCAAAAAAAATCGGATTAAGTCTAATTCTCAACTTGTATCTAATAGGTGTTTTAGGATGAGAAGTAAACACATTTGGAGTTTTCTTTAGGCTTGAAACATTGTTTTGGATTGATCTTGAAGGTTGTACGAGTTCGGCTATGGAGGAGGGAAAAGTTTTTATGAGTGTTTGTGGCTGTGTGTGTTATATGTGTTAATAACGAAACGGGCAAGGGTGTTTGTTTATTTAAAAATGTATTTTTTTGACCGTTCGCCTCCTCTACTTATATTCCTTTATATTTCCATTTAAAAAGCTTATAAGGCATAGTAATAAGTTTCACTTTTGGCACAAATAATATTCCTAAAATGTTTTATACTTAGTAAGCTTCCATTTTGCTATCTATTCCCTAAAGGCATAAAACATAACATTTAAGGCTAATAAGTTAACGTTAATTAACTTTCAGTTATATATTAGTCATTATTGTTTTAAAGCCTTTTCTCCTTTAAATCACCCCTCTTTGATGAATTATGATGAAGAAAATTTGACAATTTTCTCCCCCTCAAATTAATGAACTCGTTTTCTATTGAAAGAGCTGTCGTAGTCGTTTTTGTGGTTTCAAATTGTCATAGAAAATTAATTTTCTGATGAATTCAAAAGATGATTATATTTTATTTAAAATCAACACCATAAACAATTAAGATTTTCATAATTTTGAACAAAGCAAATGCATATTGACACGTGGCAATTAATTTGTATAAAGAAGCCGGGTTGTGTTTGAGTAAACACAGCCTTTGCATGGTATAAAGTAAATCATGTCCGAGAAAATTAATTACGTTAAGAGGCAAGTTTTCTTTTTGTATAAAAAATATTGCCTTTAAGTGAATTGACAGGATTGCTATATGGAAATAATAGCAAAACATTGACTGTTTTTCTATTAGTAACTTATTTACAGCTTTGTACAATTCATAGAATGACCATTTCTGAAAGACATATATATTCTCAATGGCTAGAAAGAATGTCATGAAAACCATTATTTTTGTATTTTTCTATTTTTTTTTTTTTTTGTATTTTATTTTGAAAGGATTATATTTAAAAATGAAAAATATTTTTGGGTTTTTTATATTTTTAATTAGATCATATGATACAGGATATGTGAAGAGTTACCACCTTTTACTTAAGTTTCGCTATCGGCAGCTTTTTCAGCGTTTCCGGAGACATGCTTTGCATTCAAAGCTTTTTCATGAGAAATTATAGTCTTTCTCTTGGTAATGGCTTGGTGAAGATATCTGCCAACTGATATTCGTCGTTGACTCGATGTAAAGCTTAACCCTATTTTCCACTTGCTCCTTGATAAAGTGATATCAGATGTTTATATGCTTGGATCTTGAGTGTTGGACGTTTTGCAGTCATTAACGTAAATTGACACTTTAATTATCGCAAGTAGTACGGTGTATTTTGGTTGAATCCAAGGCCCATTAAATCCGTCAGTTATGATCGCATACATTGAATTTCAGCACAACATAGTATAGAGAAATGTATTAGCTTTTGTTAATGGATTTGCAATGCTCTTTTCTTGTTTCTGTTGTACGACCGCAAACTATCTCTCACAATATATCTCCCATAAATGAGCTGTAGACTTCTGATGTTAATTTTGTTGGTATTTGACTACCGATGATCTGTGTCTGACAAAGTTGGTAGTGCAATACAGAAAATCCTTTCTGAATATCATAACCCTGAGTTTATGGTTCAATTTAGGTATCGAAAGATTCGTTTCACAGCATGTAAGTGCTTTTCGGTAGGCTTAGCCTGATATCGTGCACACATGCATACAACAAATACAAGGTCTGGTCTACTGGCTATAAGATACATATGAGAGACAATCATACCACGATAGCGTGTAGCATCAATGGCTTTCCCTTGTGGATCTTCATCTAGATTGGATTTCTCTACATTGAGTTATCCACTGGGCGTCAACGGTTTCCTACCATATTTTTAACATTTCGGAAGCATATTTGGATTGGTTTAAAAAGATGCCTCTAGGACTTTGAGAAATTTGTAATCCTAGAAAGAATGAAATTTTGCCCATCATTGACATCTGGAATTTAGAACACATGATTTCAGAAATTTTTTCACAAAGTTCCAGGTTTTAGTTGAGCATATATTAATGTGCAACTACGTTAGATTTATACCCATTAAGATGTCTTTGCCTTCAACGTCTGACGAACGATGTGGGCTTCAATTGTTCCTTGTAGAGAAATTCTTGTGTAAGAACCCGAATTTAAGGTCATTATTTATTTTGACTTATATATTAATTTTCTAAATTATAGAAAATCTTTCATTTTATTATTTTGTCGATTTTGGAGAAAATCGTCGGATTTGAATAAAAGAGCTATGCGTTAAAATTTAACCGTTTTTGAGCAACGAGAAATCAACGACTTCGTATTTTTGGCCTCGGATGCCAATTATATTTTATTTTATATAAATTTTTATTTTAAAAATTTACATGTGCAACCGAGTTAAATTTTTCGTTTTAGGAAAAAGTGTCGGACTAGGAAAGGTTTTAGGGCCCGAGATTTATAAGTATTATTAGTTAGGAAGAAGCGGGCCGAAACCCACTCCTCCCCTCTTGCTATAACCGGCCATAGGCCCCAAACCATACACCTTTGTGCTTTTAACCCACTTAATTAACCCACTAACTAAATTAGGCCCAAGACCCAAACCCAATATTCTTTTTTTTATATAACTCGACATATACACATACTGTGAAACCAAAAACACAGACAAAATTTCTTCCCTCCTTCTCCTTCTTCTTGGTTCGACACATAACCCACCAAAACCCTTAATTGATCATCAAAACCCCATTTAATCTACTCCTTTTCACCTTAAATCAACACTATTATAAACCCCAATCATTCCCCAATGATAAAATCAACCATGCATTGATTTAGAAAAATCTTGAATTGAAGAACTTGAAGATTTTTAAGGTTTGGATTTGATTAGAGGCTACAAGAATGATAAAGGGGTGATTAGGGTTTGATTGTGAAGGATTTGGATAAATAAAAATCAAGATAAAGCTTGGGTTTTTGTCCCCTTGGTTTCGGCAGCCCATACACCCACCATAGGGTTTATTTGTTGATCTTCTACTATCATTCTTGGTGTTGTTATGGATCATTTATTTTTTGTTTTGATTCTAATCAGTTTATTTGGCATGCATTGGGTTTGATTGAAACACTTATGATTTAGCATGTTCTATAGAATAGTTAGACATTGATGTGATATGGGGTCGGTAGGGGATAGTTGTTAATAGATTGATTGTGGTATTGGTTGTGTATGTGGTTGGCGAAATTGAGGATTAGAAGCTGAGATTTTAGGCGAAACACAAATATTTGGGGGCTGGTTTCTAGGGACAGCAGGTTGGTCGGCCCCATTTATTCTTAAAATTTTGGCTTGATCCTACTGAGGATTATTTGAAATCTTAGAAAATAGACATTATGGGGTTCATAGTGGGTAAATTGGATGCTTCAAAACCAACCCTCCGGATGAAGGAGAAGTTATGGTCATTTTACGATCAAGGCTCAAATCTTGGACCTTTCGAATATAAAAGTGTTAATCTCTAAATTTTGAACTAAAAGTTTTGGGTTCTAAAGCTATGATCAGTATTAGGAGTCTTAGGAAAGCTCCTGCACTTGCCTTGCACCATTTCTATCCTTTAGTGTCTAGGAAAAATATAAAATTTAGTATAGGCTTTATTTTTCTTAAAATTCAGTTTTAGACCCGTTTTACCGGGTACGTTTTACCGCTTCTTTTCGTTTTACATTCAAACGACCTCCGTTTTTGTTCTAGTTTTCTTTATTTTTCAAGTTAAGTTAATTAGAATTTAATTTTGATTTTTAATTTAATTTAGCATTTATTTTCTTAATTTTTAGTATTTAGGTTTCCCGATACCTGATTCTGTTCCCCGTATTTTAGTATAAATTTAATTTTAGGATTTCCCTATAACTAATTTTGTTTCCCGTAGTTTTTAAGATCCCCATTTCCTATACCTGTTTCCCGTAGATTAAATTAGGTTTTATTTAATTTTAGTTGTAATTATATCAGTGTTTCCATCATTCAATTTCTCATCAAACCAGGATAAATTTCAATTGCAGCCTCGTTGGGACATACGACCCGGGAATATCTCTTCCGGAATCTTATCATTGATTTGATTCTTATATATTTTATATATATACTATCAACGAATCACGATACTTAGTAGACACTTAATTGAGTGTAAGTACATGTCCTACAACTAATAGAGAGATAGAAGCACCTTGGTTGAATCTCAGTTCAATGTTGCACATGTTTTGCATTTTTATAAATAAGTTATTATATAACTATGTATAAGTATTGGAGTACCTTATAATATTATGTCGCGACTTATTATGTGAGGTCCCGAATAATTTCTTGGAGTTTCTCGTGGTCTCGGTTTCTCGATTGCTCTCATTTCTTCTTTACTTGGTGAGTTCATAGCCTCGCCTTTACTTTTACTGTTTTATTGAAAACCCGCGAGGGAGATACATGCTTGTTTTAAAAATTGAACACAAGATTGTTTGGTATGCTGGACCCGTTCCTGAATTATATTTTGCACGAGTACCTATCGCATAAAGTCCCTAATTTCATGAACCGCTTAATTGCTTGGATTAGTGAGCGCTAATACATTTGATAGATCTATTGGGGTTGACATCCCCGTCCGGGGTCTGGATCCATTGCGGGAACACCCTTGAACGGACGATTTGTGATTAGAGAAATGAGGTATATTGGCGATGATACCTCGTGTGGGGGCAAAGAAATTGTTTATCATATGGTAATTTATTACATATGTGGTTGATGTTAACGCTTGCGGTGTCATGAGCTCGGTGCAAATATTATATAACTTGTTTGATCCACAATGTTATAAGATGATGTATAAAAATAAAACTTGTGTTCATATTATGGTTTATGAAAACTCTATGAATTCACTCAACGTTTCGTTGACTTTTTAGCATGTTTTATCTCAGGTAATCAAGGATGATGGATGATTTGAAGCTCACGAGGATGGTCTCGCGTGGTTTATGTTTGAACTTTGAATTATCCCCATGTTAAAATGTTTATGATACAATTTGGTATTTTGTGAAACTTGATCTGGTGATGGGTGACTTTTATGGTACTATGGTTTAACCATATGTTGTAAAATGGTATATTATTCAAACTTGTTTATTTTGGGACCAATGTTACTATAACGTCTCTTCTTGAGTCGTTCTTTATGAAATGTGTGTGATTGTGCTATGAAGTAACACCCGTATATGTTCTGCTGCGTTGTCCCGAAAATGGGGGTGTTACACTTAGAATGGTTTATTTTCTCAAAGACCTCTTCCAATGTGCATATATGATCTTCTTATCGACTTTTCATTCAAAAGGGCGACCTGCAATTTCGTTTTAATAAGAAGTATAGCATTAATGAAGAAAAGCTTCTAGTTCAAAAAAACCACATCAAAAAAGTTTGATATTAGAGTGGATTCCATATATAGATATATGAAAGAAACAAATTAAATCAAACATTTGAATCATAAGACTGCATCTCACTTATAATAACATCATAATTCACCAACGCGTCTTATGAATGTGCTGGTTTTTGAGGTGGTGCTGAACCGATTTCTGAAAAAAGGAGGACTATGGACCAGCTTAGCGACTTAGTTGCTGGATATATTAAAAAAGTTTGGTGTATGCGATCACATGGTATACGTCAAGTACTCGTGCACATTAACTCAAAGGGGGAAGTATGTATTTAGTTCTCAAGGATACGACATGATCTGCATTGCAACCTACGGATGCTCCAACAACTTGGTTTTATGAGAACCTTTCTATTATGTATTTTATCCATATAGTAAACACTATTTATGTTCTTCTTAGGTGTGTGTGCATGTGTTAGCCTTTGACTAACGTATGTGGGTAACAGGTTACATGCCTGGTGCTTTTTATGACAATTTTTCTGTAACTACTCATACAACCACATGACTTACACTGCCACATGCCAAATGAGGGTTTTCCAACTGATGCATAGTGACTTCCAGCTTTTTCACTTTCTCCTCTTCTTTAGCATGTCCACGGCTGCATTTTTTGCAAGGTTTTCTTGTCCAACTTCGCAATCTCCAACTGCAAAAAATCATCACAATATGCAATCAGAAACAACTATCTCAACTCGACCGTGATGGGATATTTTAGCGTTTGATTGAATGAAAATAATAGATGGAAAAAAAAGATTCCCACCTTTACCATAGCGTGAAAGATCAGGGTACCACCAAAGGGTGATTAACACTGAAGAAATGTTCAACATGTTGACCAACTGATTCATGGATATCCGGATCACGGTAAATTTATTAGGACGACGTGCTTCAGCAGCAACAAAGCGCAACCTCATTTCACTACATCATAAGTAGGAATAAAGCTTATGAAACTATGGCTCCACAACTGTTGTATGTACATGAAACGCCAGAACTTCTCTTCCAAAATCAGACTAAGGATACAAATATGACGCATAATTTAGTATCTAACTATTTATAAAAGTCATTTGTAAGTATAAAGATAACAAAATCTAAATTTACCTCTCTGGCGGTTCCAGCAGGAACCATGGGTGCTTTTACAGCCTTTCAAGTTCAGTTAATTCTGGTTCAGCCACCTGTGTGCAAAGCATTTTGCCCTTTCTTATCAATCCTGAAACTGATGCTTGGATCCTTATACAAAACAGGTTTTGCCACTTCCAAATGACCCATTCTTGTTGTTGTATGAAGCTGAAGCAATTCCGTGTGAGTTTGATGCTTTTCCTGAAAAATTCAGTGGCAAAAAAAAGATGCAAACATTGAGGTAAGTATAAGCACCAAGGCAATTTCAAATAGGAGTACGTTAACTACTTATTTGACAATACAAACAGTCAAGTCACTTTACACTTTCTCTATATCATGTTCAATTTAGCCAAACACTAAGAACATATACGCTATTCCAAACAATATTGCGCGAGTTTTCTACTCAACAAACATGCTAACATAAGTTAATTACTCCAGCACAAATGCCGTCTACACACGGCTATAACATAATGTTAAGAAAGTATTACGTGTTCATGGTAGTGCCAACAAACATATCATGGTCAAAATATACTACTCCATATTTGTTAGCTCACACCAATTTTTTTACAACAACAACAAAAAGAGACCAAATTCATAACCTAGGCCTGATTAACCATGTTTCATCTTTTCAAACCTGTCAAATATTCTATTGGGCTAGTTTACATGGTTTAGTCCAAAGAGCCCTTTCGTAACTATTTCGTAATTGAATATCACCATAAGCAAATTCATTTCCATACCGAGCCTTAACAATCACATTTTTTAGCTCATCCCTGATTAAATTTCCAAAAACTAATAGAAAACACTTAACTTGTAATAGGTTGATTAAATTTTCAAAAACTAAAAACAATCTTTCAACCCAACACTTTGGTCACCAAATTTGATTACAGTATTTCATCACAATGCAAACCCTATCAATAGCATTAACTAAATCCACCCAATCCCAAACCCTAAACGTAAGCTCCCTAATTAGATACACAATTAACCAAGTAAAAAACTATAATTCAAAATTGATATATAACCCAAATCAATATAATAATTATATAAAAGAAGTTGCCCTCTTTATGCATACTAAATTTGATGAAAATAATCCAAACCCACCTGAGATTTTGTTCAAAACCGTGCTTCATATAAACGAATTTGTCTAAGCTTCCAAATTAAGACTTGTACCTCATCTTGTTGAGCGGATCAATTTTTTTGGGTTTGCGGTGTGTGTTTTTTCATGAGGTTCAAGAGAGTGAGATGGATTCATTGTGTCTGAGTGGTTTGATGATGGAATAGATGTGTTTCGTGTTCTGGAGAGAAGAGGATATGTTATGGAGGAGACACGCACTCCCCCACGTGGAAAGAGACAATGGGGTCGGGGCGGGTTGGTTTAAATGTTTTGCCGGGTTGCATTAAACACTCATTGGGGGAATAATCTTCATGTTTAATAGATAGGTATAACGAGTCAGCATATTGCCTGCGCGTTGCGGCGGGGCTAACCTAATGTCGAAAGTTATTTAGCTTCGATAATAGTGTGTTTTCGGTATTTTTGTATATTTTAATAATTTTTTGGTATACAATCGTTATTGTTACAAAGAATAATGGGCCGAATACTTTTTGTCCATATATATTATATAGATTTACCATTTAGGCCGACCACATGGGTTAAAAGGAGCTCGGCTAAGGATCCAAACATTTTTGACATTTTTTATAAAATCGTGCGTATTTCAGAAGCATTGCAATATTGGGCTCGTTTTGTTCGCAATTCAAAGATCTTTCCGCGGGTATTTTTTAATCTGAATGAATCGGTAGATATGTGTTATATATTTGATAAATAAAGTTTATTATATAAAAAGTCGTAAATAGTTAAAAGTTGATGGTCCGTTTTGTAAATAAAAATTATCTCGTCCATTTTCGGCCGGTGTTTTTTTTTTTACTTTGGGCCAGATTTACGTATGTAAGAAGCATTGCAATATTATGCTCGTTTTGTTCGCAATTCGAAGATCTTTCCGCGTGTGTTTTTTTATATTACATACTTGTATGTCGCACGTTATTATACTCGCACCACAAATGTTGAATAAGTAAAAAAAAAACCTAAATGGGTCGGCCCAAATTGAAAGCCTAAAATGGAAGCCCAAAGGAAAAACTTAAGCCCATGCCACAAAAAGACAAAATACCATACTCATGTTTAGTATATTGTCTAATTATTCTAACGAGAATGGTAAGTTTCTGTGAATCTATGGTATTGTAAAATATTATGTATGAGCTTATGAGTTTATGGGCTTATGTCTATTCATCCCAGTATTTGGTAACAAGTCAAGGTTTTAGTCTCTTAGCCTTATAAATACATCCTACTTGTAATCACTTTGAGATCATCAATCAATAAGAATTCTCCCTTCCTCTCTCATTCTTGTGTTCTTATTCTTTACATTTACAACACGTTATCAGCACGCTCTAAAAAGTTTTAGTATTTGTTTTTCTCTCGTATTTTTACGGGTATGTCTTCAACCCGTAAAGCATATACAAATAAACAATTTGTAATTGGTTTTGACGAATGAAGCTTGAAACCATGATGGAGGTACGCTTTATATTCCATATGATGATCATGAATATCATTAAAAGTTTAAATGTTTTTTTTTTCGTTAGTCATGCTAATAATATAAGAATATTTTTCCGTCCCATTTTTATTGTCCACGTTTCTTTTTTAGGATGTCTCAATTTAATTGTCTACTACTAAAAATAGATAGAGAAGTTTGATCAAGTTTACTATATTACCCTTGTTTGAAATTAATATTACAAACTTTAAAGAAGACTTTAATTAATTAACTAAGGGTAAAACTGTCATTCTGTCAAAAAGTAAGAAAGAGAAAACAGTAATAAATGCATTTTTCTTAAACTATGTATTTTTTGTCGGAAGACAATAATTTTAGAACGGAGGGAGTAACAAAAAGGAAATCTTCCACAGTATATGTTCAATTCGACTGTTCTTTTTACGCGGTTCAACTAGTTTGACTCTTGAAATTAGATATGCCTAAAGAGTTTATTTTATTATATCAAAATTGATTTTGGAGATCTTGTATTTATAAATTACAAATATGATGTATATTCTACACCATATATTCATGATCCAGTATTCATCATAATTGTTTTTTTTATTGCTAACCAATTATATTTATCTCTTTTTATAATTGATCATCAAATTTATATATATTACTAGACGATCAAAGTTTCTAATCTCTATTTAACACCAAGAGAATTGTTTTTTTTATTTACTTAAACTCTTTTATAGTTAACAAGAACAATAAATGTTCTATTATGACCACAAAGAGATAATCAAAATAACATAATCTCATTTTGTGTTATAAAAAGAAAAAAATAATTTGAACCTCAAGTTCTGATTCAGTTAATAGAATCAATAACATAACCTCATGTTATGTTATAAAGAAAAATAGATAAAATATCAAGTTTTATCATGATTCCATCTGGAGAATCAATGATGCGTTGTATTCTAGTAGATCCAGGAGAAATCTACTAAGTTTTAAAGATATAAAACGCAATGGTTATTATCTTGAAACCATGACTCAAAAATAAAATTGAGTTCTCCAAATTACATTCATTGAAAATGAAAAAAAAAGTCCATAATGAAAAGAATGAAATGTTTATCTTCTGGATTGTATTTTACATTAAAAAAATCAGACAAAAATAAATATTGTTTCTACCCGAAAGGGCGTAGATCTCAAAATATTTACCCTTTGACATGATCATTTGGGTAATTCGGGTGATATTATGAGGAGAATAATTGAGAGCTCAAATAGGCATCCACTAAAGGATCTCAAGATCCTATTATCAAAAGATTTATCATGTGGAGCATGCTCTCTTGGAAAAATGATAACTAGGCCCTCAATCAATAAACTTGAAAAAGAATCTCTTTTGTTTTTAGAAAGAATTGAAAGAGACATTTGTGGGTCACTTACACCTCCGTGTGGACCAGTTTGATTCTAATAGAATTAATAACATAACCTCATGTTATGTTATTCTATTATTGTTAATCATGTCGATATAATTATTTAATCATTTACTGATTTGCTAAATTCATGATTTCGCATGTTTTCTACATGATATTGGCTAAGATTATTTTGCATACTAATGTCATGATATTTGCATGATATTTGCTAAAATTATACTCGTAATTTTTTAATCTTTTATTTACTTGGCTATGGTAAACTATATGCATTTACAATGAATATTGCATGTCTTTTGTCTAATTTTTCCGAATCAATTGTGTTTGTACTTGTATTTCTTTATAAAGTAAAGTTTCTAATCATTTTATTCTGGTTATTGAAAAAATACACCATCGCGACGAGAATTAAATCATCTTTCTATAGAGGGGCACTTTTATATACTTTCGACGAACTTTTTTTGATTTTTTTTTCAGTCACGTCTGAAAAAATCACATGTGATTTGTAGCAGAATCACATGTGATTTCATAAAATCACATGTGATTTGTGATACAAATCACATGTGATTTTTCCAGACGTAACTAAAAAAAATCGATTTCATATACTTTTGACGATTTTTTAGTGTTAAAATTTTCGCGAAGAAAAATTACACGTGATTTGTAAAATCATTTGTGATTTGTTGTTTTTAAAAATCACGTGCTATTTCATAAATCGCATGTGATTTCATAAATTCATTATGATTTTTAAAAGTAATAAATCAGTGTGATTCATAAATTCATAAATCGCATGTGAATTTACAAATTTACTGTGATTTTTTCAAGTAATTGAATCACATGTGATTTTCGAATCTTTTTTCTTTTTAGTGGACGATGTTTCGAATCACGTGTGATTTTTTTGAGCGAAAATTTAAAAAAAAGTTCGTCGAAAGTATATAAAAGTGCCCGTCTATAGAAAAATAATTTAATTATCTTCGCGATGGTATAATTAAATTTGCGTAACGATTAACGGTTTGAGAGATATGTTAATTTTAAAAAATAGGATGAAAGTGGGTTTTTTAATTAAATAAACATAGGATTTAATATAAGCCGTTAGATGGAAATAAAATGGATGGATGAGATTGAAAAAACATTGTTCTTTATAGATCTTTTTTCTATTGTGATATATGTTGTTATCAGTTGTTTAAATAATTCTGTTTAAAAAAAAAGTTGTTTAAATAAATAGTATTTGGTATTTAAATCGTGATCACATATTATATATGTATAGTTGGAGCATTAACTTATTTGTGGCATCTAAATGTATTATTAAATTTGTATATATATAAAGGTTACTACATTAGTTGTGCTTATAGAATTTATATACGTAAAAAAACATTTATCTAATAGAATATATTTGGTTCTAAATCTTCAATAAGAGAAACAAGCAAAAGAACTCGCGCGTTGCGGCGGGGCTGATTTTTTCCCGAATAATTTTTTTTTACGTTTCGGGGTTTTTTTTTGGGCGATGCGTTATGGCGGGGCTAATTTTTAATATTAAATTTTTTTTGTATGA
>BQNB010113184.1:0-21991 GCA_026074375.1 Tanacetum coccineum
GATGTGCATTGGAGTCTAAAATTGATAAGATTGCATTTACGGATTTCTACTTACATACAAATGATCAAATCTTGTTGTATTACTTTCAAGCTTTTCACTGTGATGCAATTATGGGACAAATGTTATATCAATTTCAAGAAAATCAACGAGATTACTTTTCAAACGACACATTTAGAGGTCGTTCTCTTGTATCCCGAGCTGTTGTATTATGAAGTAACGCCCCCTAACACATTTCCGCTGCGACCCATTTTTGGTGGTGTTACAATAATATTATATAAATTATAAAAATATATATTAATATTATAAAACTCAATTTTATTAAAACCCGACACATTTATCGTTATTAATCATAAATCGACACATTATTTCGTTATATATTTAACATAATTTATCATCAACTAACTTTTGAAGAAAACTTAAAATCTTATCGTATCACGTTACTAGGGAATTTCATATGAAGGGTTTCATTTGAGTTTTCGTTTTGACGAGTTTGCTGGGTTTACGATTTAAAGTGCCCTGGCTCCTTAAGCGATACTACCTGGCCTCTGGATTATGATAGCCCGAACAACGATACAATATTTCCATAATTTAATAAATCAAAGATATACGTTAAACTTTATGAAGTTTTGAAACATAAACTATCACACTAAGACTTGACATATCACCCCAGGTTGCGTGACGAAGCCGTTACTTTCACTTGATATACTTTTGCCATCAATCAGATTTCCCTATACTGTTAAGGTGAGTTCATAGCCTCACTTTTAAATCTTCTATTTCATAAACCCGTGAGGGGGATACATGCTATAAACCATGAATACAAGTGTTTTCTAAATGTATGCTATCCTGATATATTATTGCATCTGTTGTCTAAGTCCCTTTATGCCAAAAGACCCCCACCATCATGGACCATTAATCACTTGCGAGTGAACGTGAATATTGTGAATAGGCCTATTGGGATTGACGAATCCCGTTTGTGTTAGCCGGATAGGTAACCAAACGCACTATATTTGAAACTCATAGGTATATGGCAATTACCTACACGGGGGCCATTATCTTTATATATATCATTATTGATATATACACTAGTCAGTTTGAGTGCCATGAGCTTAGACGCAATAATACTGTTTTCCATAATAATTGTACTCATTGCAATTATTACACTTATGGGTGTATAACAACGTAACCCACTCTTATGATGACTTGTATTCACACTATTTATTATAAACCTATGAATTTCACTCAACCATTGTGTTGACCTTTTTAGCATGTTTATCTCAGGTAACTGAACATCTTATGGCACGGAGTGGCACAGACTTGAAGATGGCTAAACTGTTATCATTCAAACTTTATGTTTTCATGTAGATTTTGGGACCTCTGTTTGTAAAAACTCTGATGAAATAATGAATGATAACTTATCTTTTAAAAACGTCTCTTTCGAGTCGTTTTCTATGATTATGACTGTTGTACTATGAAATAATACCCCAGATTAGCTTCCGCTGCTATATGTCAAAAATGGGGGTGTTATAGATTGGTATCAAGAGCCACAGTTATAGAGAACAAGGTTAAAACCTTAACTATAACTACTTTTCTCATCAAAGTCCTCCGTGCCACTACATCTCCCGAATAATATGTAAAGATACATAACTACTATACTATTATATAAATAACTTATGTTATTTACCATTGGGTTGTTAACAGAGTGATGTCTTCTTCCAACCATCATACTTCCGAGATTGAGGATGCTTTTTCCTCTAACTTTCTGGTCTTTATCCCGGCTTCCCCAGACTATGTCCCAGCTTCACCAGGAAAAACTTATTCTAGCTCTTCAAATAACTCATTTGGTGTAGTTCCAATAGCTTCACCAACTCTTTCACTTTTTCATGATGACCCCTTCATAAAGGTCATGCATGCATATTATGTTAAAGAATCACCTATTCCACCACCAACTATTATGCCTCCATCTCCAATGTTTAATCCTCAAGAATTCTTTCTTCCGAAGGAATTATTGTCACCTAAGAAACGAGGCCATAACCAATCATTCTCCTCTACTTCTGCCCTACCTCAAGAATTTGAGATGGGAGAAAGCTCTCGTAAGACAAGTCTGGAACGTCATGAGAAGCAAATTAAGGAAATCTTTAATCACCTAGATGAACTCTCTCTTGACAGCATTGAGCAAATAGAAGACAAAATAGAAGGTCTTGGAAAGGTCGGGTGATTATACAACAAGATTTCGACAATCTAGAAGCTGAACTCCAAAAGGCTCATGCTCAAATTACTAAAATTTAAAGAAAGCAAATGGGAAATAACAACAAGATTGTTCTGGCTCACTTCAGGATTGCTAATCTAGAACAAATCATCAAAGAAATCTAAGTCTGTCACCGAGCAGACAATGAAAGTGTTCTGAATGCAATCTATGAACTCAAGAACAGCCAGGAAGGACCATCGGACTACTAGATTATATACTAGTTATAGCTTTTAACCTAGCCACGGGATGTGTGGTATAAATAACAACACTTGTCAAATTTTGACTATGTACAGTACAAAGGCAAGTTGTTTATGATATAATACAATGGCAATCCCGTTATACCTTGTTGTTTCATAATACCGATATATCCTTCCTAAAACAACTTCTCTTATATCATCATCTCCGTCTCTATCGTTATGAATCATACCATGATTCCTAAATAAATCATAGATACTTATTTGATATGAATTATCTATGATTTCGATATCACTATTGTAACAATGTTTATTTTTGAACTTTAATCATTTTAAGACTTGTAATATCATTCTTATTACGTGTTGTCTTATGTTGATAGACTGCCTCCTAAAAGGATGTCAACATCTAAAGCACCAGCCATGACTCACACTGCCATTAGGAAACTAGTTGCTGACAGTGTTACCGCAGCTCTGGAAGCACAAGCCGCTAACATGGCAAATACTGATAATACCACGAGACCAAGAGAAGCTCCTGTAGCAAGACAGTGTAGCTACAAAGAGTTCATGAGCTGCCAACCTATCAACTTTAAAGGTATGGAAGGCGCTATTGGTCTCATCCGCTGGTTTGAAAGAACGGAATTAGTGTTTTACTGTAGTAACTGTACCGAAGACTGCAAGGTGAAGTTTGCTACTGGTACTTTAACTGAAGAAGCTTTATCTTGGTGGAATTCTTTTGCCCAACCTATTGGGATAGAAGAAGCTTATAAGATTACCTGGGTTGAATTTAAGAAACTTTTGATAAAGAAATATTGTCCTCGAACTGAAGTCCAGAAGATGGAAGACGAATTTTACCATCTGACTATAAAGGGGAATGATCTCAAGACATATGTGAGAAGATTCCAGGAATTGGCAACCTTGTGTCCCACTATGGTGCCAGATTCTGAGAAAATGATGGAAGTTTTCATCGGGGGATTGCCTCAAAGTATTGAAGGGAATGTTACCGCCTCTAAACCTCAAACTCTAGAGGAAGCCATTAACATAGCCCAGAGGCTAATGGATCAGGTAACAAAGCATACTTTGGTGCAACTATCAAGTGATCACAAACGAAAGTTTGACGACAGAAGATCTTTCAACAACAACAACTACCGCAACGATAATAACAACAACTACTGTAACACCAACAACCGTTACAATAATCACCAACCACAACAGAACAGAAGATAGGAAACCTTCAGGGCTTATGCTGCCACCTCAACTGAAAATAATAGGTATACTGGAAACCGTCCCTTGTGTAAGAAATGCACTCTGCATCACACAGGACCTTGCATTGTTAAGTGTAATATTTGCAACAAGGTGAGCCATCTAACTAAGAACTGCAGAAATAAAGGGCCAGCCACTAGAAGTAATCTGCTACCAGTGACAGTTGACATGCCTGTAGAGAGAAAGGGCATTATGCAAATCAGTGCCGAAAGACCACCAACAACAATGCCTAGGGAAGAGCCTACATTCACTTGTCGTTGTTTTGAATTAATCCTGGTATGGGAGGATTAATTTAATAAACATCAGTTCGGACGTGGATAATTATCTTAAAAAGACACAGCCGACACAAAAGAAAATAATAATATCAAGGTTTTGGTATTCGGGTTCCTGTTGCACGTGTTCAAAGAGACAATGGTACTGCTTGGTGAAAAGTAAGTTTGGAGGGGGGGGGGGGGGATGGGGGGGGGGGGGGATTGATACTGCTGTTGTATGTGTTGGTCGGTTCGGTTGAATCAACAAAATAATTCCTCAATAATTCATGTGATTATAGTGCTTTGAATAAAGAATTGATATGATTATAAATTTCTTTATTATTTACCGATTATTGAAAGTCAACAGCAGCATTTATTGCACATCACGTAAGAATGAACTGTTTATAAATTCTTGGTTCGATTGGAGTCAACAGCAAGAAAAGAAAACGTGTTTGCTTTAATTATACATCATGGATTGAGAATTGTACAACTTACACACATATGAAAAACAGAGTTATTACTACTGTTGGGCTAAAAGAAGGTACTGTTCGAGTACATACTGTTATGTGAAGATTACTTTTGCTTGGGCTTATATGGATTAAAATTGTTCGAGCAATAAAGGCTAGTACTGTTGGATGTTTTTAGTATTGCTCGCTTATATTGCCTTTGTTGTCCGAGAAAAATATTTGTACTGCTTACCTCATCCGAGAAAGAGTTTGTACCGTTAGTACTATCTGACATAGCTAGTTTGTACCGCTAGCTTTATCAGTTATCGGGTGACTCATGGTTTTGGATCTCAGATAGAACTGTTTTAAAACAACATTTATATTATTGATTTATGCTTGATATTTTTTGAGAATTTATAACAAGATGTGATTACGAAGATGATTGATTATCACCTATTTGATGTTGTAGTATGAGTTTCCACAGATGCGTGTTCCTTATCATATTTTTAAGTTAGTGTTGGCTGTTAAGATAACTTATTCGTGATTAAATGGGTGACGAAGACTTGTCATAATCTAGCAAAGGTGTGTGATTTTCTTATCAAGGTGCTCAATCTCAAATTTGCTATCACTTAGTATTACCATAGAAGATGAGGAATTGTCAAGAGGTTACGGTCCACTTATATTTCACATGATTTATTTATAAGTTTGACGTCACGTGGATAGTGCAAGACATAAGACACAAGTTTAGGAGATTCAACTTCTTCATCAAATTCGTTATACTCAGTTTTCTTCATCAATAATTACTACTTAGAGCCTACTGAGTTTGAGATTCAAGAGATGGTTAATATACTTTTTAGGGGAAGCTTATTGTTCACATATTTAACCATCTACATGCACCACTTGAGGGGAAGTGTTCACAAGTTGCATATCTACACAAGACCCCTATTGGATGATTACAAAAAGGGGAAGAAGACTACAAGAGATATAGTTTGCAACTTAGTATTGTGGTGACATGTTCAAGAAGATCTTAAGTCAAGGGGAAGCATTGTTTCATTCATGAAGATTGTTTTGTAATATCAAATAGGGGAAGATTGTTGGGATCTCAGATTTGATGATTACAAAACTACATATGCATAAATGAAGAAAGATGAAACAAAAGGAAACAAGATATGCTAAAGAAGGAAACAAGATCAAGATTAATGTTGATTAAGACGTTACAAAATCAACATTAATGTTGAAGATATAGATTAGTCATAAACGAAAGTTTGACGACAGAAGAACTTTCAACAACAACAACTACCGCAACAATAATAACAACAACTACCGTAACACTAACACCAACAAATGCTATAATAATCACCAACCATAACAAAACAGAAGACAGGAAACATTTAGGTCTTATGCTGTCACTCCAACTGAAAACAATGGGTATACTGGAAACCGTCCCTTGTGTAAGAAATGCACTCTACATCACATAGGACCTTGCACTGTTAAGTTTAATACTTGCAACAAGGTGGGCCATCTGACCAAGAACTACAGAAACAAAGGGCCAGCCATTAGAAGTAATCTGCTATCAGTGACAGTTACTTGTCATGCCTGAGGAGAGAAAGGGCATTATGCAAATCAGTACCGAAAAACCACCAATAACAATGCCTAAGGAAGAGCCTACATGCTGAGGGATAGGAATGCTCACTAAGACCCGAACATAGTCACAGGTATGTTCCTTCTAAACCAACATCTAGCTAGAGTATTATTTGATTCTGGATCTGATAAAAGCTTTGTATCCATATCTCTTGCCTCTATGCTAAATATTCCACCCATTACAATAGATACCTTTTACAATATCGAAATGGCTGATGGAAACCTAGTAAGCACAAACACCGTTATTCAGGGTGTAACTCTGACCTTGTTAAACCAACCTTTCGAAATTGATCTTATGCCAATCAAACTCGGTAGTTTTGACGTCGTCATTGGCATGGATTGGTTATCCAAGTATCATGCTAGAATTATCTGTGATGAGAAAGTCATCCACATCCCAATCAACGGTAAAACTTTAATCATCCGAGGTGACCGAAGTAAAACTCGACTAAATCTCATATCCTGTATAAAAACCGAAAGATATATATCCTGTGGTTGTCAAGTTTTCGTAATTCAAGTAATGGACAAGAAGTCAAACAAGAAAAGACTAGAAGATATCCCAGTAGTCAGAGAATTCCCAGAAGTTTTTCCTTAAGATCTACCTGGCCTTCCTCTCGTTCGCCAAGTAGAATTCCAAATCGATTTAATTCTAGGAACAACACTTATAGCCGGAGCACCTTATAGATTAGCTCCTTCAGAAACGTAGGAACTATCTAACCAACTTCAAGAGTTATCAGATCGAGGTTTTATCCGACCAAGTACCTCGCCTTGGGGAGCTCCTGTCTTGTTTGTCAAAAAGAATGACGGACCTTTCAGAATGTGTATCGATTACTAGGAGTTGAATAAACTTACTGGTAAAGAATTGTTACCCATTACCCATGATTGATGACTTATTTGACCAACTTCAAGGTTCGAGTGTCTACTCGAAGATTGACTTAAGATTAGGATATCATCAACTGAGAGTAAGGGATGAAGATATTCCCAAGACTGCTTTCAGAACAAGATACGAACATTATGAATTTCAAGTGATGCCATTTGGTTTAACTAACGCACCTGCTGTATTCATGGATCTCATGAACCGTGTGTGTAAACCATACTTGGACAAATTCGTAATAGTGTTCATCGATGATATTATCATATACCCTCGTAACAAAGAAGAGCACGCAAATCATCTAAGAATAATCCTAGAATTACTCAAGAAAGAGAAGTTGTATGCCAAGTTCTCCAAGTGTGATTTCTAGATTCGTATCGTGCAATTTCTTGGACACTTAATTGATAGTCAAGGACTTCATGTTGACCCCGCCAAGATTGAAGCAGTTAAGAATTGGACATCTCCTACTACACCCACAGAAATACGTCAATTCTTAGGACTGACCGGTTATTATCAGAGATTTATCAAAGATTTTTTGAAGATTGCAAAGTCTTTGACTGAATTAACCTAGAAAAACAAGAAGTATATCTGGGGCGAAGATCAAGAGACAACTTTCCAATTACTAAAACATAAGCTTTGTGAAGCTCCAATCTTAGCATTACCAAAAGGAAACGACGATTTTGTTGTTTACTGTGATGCATCCCATTAAGGTCTGAGAGCGGTGTTAATGCAAAGAGAGTAAGTTATTGCATATGCATCCCGACAACTCAAACCTCATGAAGAAAACTATACCACTCATGATCTCGAATTAGGTGCAGTTGTGTTTGCTCTTAAAATTTGGAGACACTACCTATACGGTACAAAGTGTACTGTGTTCACTGATCATAAAAGTCTTTAGCATATCCTTGATCAGAAAGAGTTGAACATGAGACAACGTCGTTGGTTATAATTGCATGCAGATTACGATTATGAAATTCGCTACCATCCTAGAAAGGAAAATGTTGTAGCAGATGCCTTAAGCTGGAAGGAACGAATCAAACCACTCCGAGTTAGATCATTAGTTATGATCATTTATCCAAACTTACCCTTATAAATTCTTAAAGCTCAAACCGAAGCACTTAAAGAAGAAAACATCAAGGCTGAAAACTTATAAGGAATGGATAAAGCATTTGAAATACGTCATGATGGAAATCGTTGTATTAAGAACTGAAGCTGGTTACCACTTTTTGGTAATCTGAGAGACTTGGTCATGCATGAGTCCCATAAATCAAAATATTCCATTCACCCGGGTTCTGACAAGATGTATCAGGATCTTAAGAAACTCTATTGGTGGACTAACATGAAGGCAATCATCGTTGAATATGTTGGAAAATGTTTAACATGTTCTAGAGTTAAGGCAGAATGTTAGAAGCCATCCGGCTTACTGGTACAACCAGAGATTTCTATGTGGAAATAAGAGAGAATAACAATGGATTTCGTCACAAAACTACCCAAAACATCAAACGGACATGACACAATCTGGGTCATTGTCGATCGCCTTACCAAATCCACACACTTCATCCCTACCCGAGAGACAGATTGTATAGAAACCCTTACAAGGTTATACATCAAAGAAATAGTCTCTTGGCATGGCGTGCCAATATCTATCATTTCGGATCGTGATAGTCATTTCACATCCAGATTCTGGCAATCATTACAAAGTGCTTTGGGTACTCAATTAGACATGAGTACGGCATATCATCCCGAAACCGATGGACAAAGTGAAAGGACCATTCAAACACTCAAAGACATGCTTCGAGCCTGTGTTATAGATTTTGGAAAAGGATGGGAAAGACACTTACCATTGGTAGAATTCTCATACAATAA
The DNA here is from genome assembly GCA_026074375.1 of Tanacetum coccineum. Taxonomy (NCBI): domain Eukaryota; kingdom Viridiplantae; phylum Streptophyta; class Magnoliopsida; order Asterales; family Asteraceae; genus Tanacetum; species Tanacetum coccineum. The sequence continues at coordinate 8,772 of BQNB010113184.1, forward strand.
TAGTTACCATGCCAGTATCAAGGCAGCACCATTTGAGGCACTTTATGGTTGAAAGTGCAGATCACCTGTTTGCTGGGCCAAAGTTGGAGATGTTCAACTTACAAGACCAGAAATAATCCATGAAACCACTAAAAAGATAGTGCAAATTCGACAACGCTTGCAAGCTGCAAGAGACCGGCAGAGAAGTTATGCCAATATAAGACGAAAGCCTTTAGAATTTCAAGTTGGAGATCGTGTTATGTTGAAAGTATCACCTCGTAAAGGTGTCATCCGATTCGGAAAACGAGGAAAGCTTAACCCCCGGTACATTGGACCATTCAAAATCCTTGAACGGATTGGCCCAGTGGCATACAAACTAGAGCTTCCTGAAGAGCTTAGTAATGTCCACAGTACTTTCCACATTTCTAATCTAAAGAAATGCTTATCTGACGAATCCCTTGTCATTCCAATGAAAGAGCTTCGACTTGATGACAAACTCAACTTTGTAGAAGAACCAGTGGAGATTATGGATCGAGAAGTCAAGCAACTGAAACAAAGTCGTATTCCTATAATCAAAGTAAGATGGAACTCTAAAAGAGGACCAGAATTTACATGGGAACGCGAAGATCAAATTCGTGCCAAATATCCACATCTGTTTTCAAACACCACTCCGGCATCCAACTAAATCTCGGGACGAGATTTCTTTTAAGGGAGGGAGACTATAACAACCCGCAATTTTCATCAATGTAAATATCCATCTATTAAATTAGATGCACTGTAATATCCATCTATTATATATATACCACCTTTTTACAGGGAAATTTTTGCTTTATCTCATTATGCAACGTAACTTGCATCTCTAAAGTAAACGAGCTCACGCAACCTCTACCAATGCCATCTCTATCTATGTTTATATCATGTAAACATCCTAATATGTCAAGTCTATATCTTAATATCATTTTTACTGAAAGCAGAGGAAGCATTCGATGCATCATAAAAAAAAAGTGCAGCTGCCAGAAGTCAAGCAACTAAAACAAAGTCGTATTCCTATAGTCAAAGTAAGATGGAACTCTAAAAGAGGACCAGAATTTACATGGGAACGCGAAGATCAAATTCGTGCCAAGTATCCACATCTGTTTTCAAACATCACTCCGGCATCTAACTAAATCTCGGGACAAGATTTCTTTTAAGGGAGGGAGACTATAACAACCCGCAATTTTCATCAATGTAAATATCCATCTATTAAATTAGATGCACTGTAATATCCATCTATTATATATAAACCACCTTTTTACAGAGAAATTTTTGCTTTATCTCATTATGCAACGTAACTTGCATCTCTAAAGTAAACGAGCTCACGCAACATCTATCAATGCCATCTCTATCTATGTTTATATTATATAAACATCCTAATATGTCAAGTCTATATCTTAATATCATTTTTACCAAGTACATTATCCATTTAACGTACTTTTCAAAACATTATATCAAAACAAGCATTAAACGTTAACGTTTATATCAAAACCCTAATTATATGTAATATATACATATCAAATGAATGTACAAGCCTTTAAAGCATGTGTACAAGTATCATAGCACAACATTTGAATATCTTTTCCCTCCTAAATTAAGTTACAACTTTTTAAAGCATAATGTACAAGTTAATAATGCAAGAAAGTTAAACTAGCTAATTTTTCCTCCAAATTCATTTTAGTTTCTTACTACCACTTTAACACAAGATACAAGCACTTAATGCACAATATCTAAACCCTAAATATAAACCCTAATTCGTTCTAAAACTCTAATCTAAAACCCTAAACCCTAAACGAAACCCCAAAAACCCTAATTTTACTTTAAACCTAAAACTAAACCCTAAAACTTAAAACTAAGCCCTAAACCTTAATCCTAAACCCTATTAATCCTAAACCCTAATCTATCCTAAACCTTAACCCTAACTCGAATTTAAAACCAAAAACCCTAACCCGAACCTAAATTTAAACCCGACACCCCTTTATTTCATTTTTAACCTATTTTAAACCAAGCTTGCATCCAAGCACCACCATGATCTCACTACTACATCACCACCAAGCACCTTACCCACCTCTTTGCCTCCTTGTTTGCTACAATATTTGGTTACCAAGCAAACACCCCCTTTAACACCTTTCTTGTAAACCGAACCCCCCACAACCCTTCCACCTTGCAAAGCTACACTCCTAGCTCTCCATACTCATCACCTAGCTGCCCTTAGTCATTCCCCTACAACCCTTGGCCACCACAACAAGAAAACTTAGCCACCAAGGGTGTTTGAGTACTATATATACGCATACATACACATACTTTTCAAACACACCTCAAATCTTCATCACAAACATAAATGGAGTTCTAAATCAGACCAAGGAGGATCAAGAGAAGCCTTAAGATCAGAATTGAAGCCAAGAATCAAGAAAAAGAAGCCCTTGAAGTTGTTTTCTAGGTGTACAAATACAAATAAACTTATACCACCCATATAAGCTAAAGTAAGCTCAAAATCTTGTTCAATAAACTCATAATCTATTTTAGAATATTCATAAGACTCCTAAGATCCTATATGAACTCTTGTTAAAGCCTTGAATCCTCAAACCCATACGTTTTTGGTTAAAACCCTAAAAATGACCCATTTTGATTTTCTAGCTAACGAATCCTTTTTCTAAACTTTTGTTATGTTAGAACATCTTATTTTAGCTTATTCTAATAAGCCATGACCTGAAAAACTCTTTTGGATTTCAAAAATATCAAAATTATAAATTTTGGACTTGATTTACAAATTCATGCATAGGGGTATATATCGTAACTTTCTGAAATTTATAACTAGAGGGATTGAAAATGTCATTTTCCCAAAGCTATAACTACAAGGGGCTGTTTTGCCAAGTACTAAAGTTAAAGGTTTAAATTACATATACTTTATATATAAAGGACTAAATTTGTAAAAGTTTATAAATCAAGGGTATTTATTGCCATTTTTGAAAAATTAAAAATATAAAATATAATATTTTTATATAAATTATAAAAATATTTATTAATATTATAAGACTCTATTTTATTAAAACCCGATACATTTATCGCTATTAATTATCCATCGACGCATTATAAATCAATTACGTTATATATCTAACGTAATTTATCATCGACTAGCTTTTGAAGAAACTTAAAATCTTATCATATCACGTTACTAGGGAATTTCATGTGAGGGGTTCCATTTGGGTATTTGTTTTGACGAGTTCATTGGGTTTACGATTTAAAGTGCCCTGGCTCCTCAAACGATACTGCATGACCTCTGAATTATGATAACCCGAACAGTGATACAATAATTCTATAAATTAATAAATCCAATATGTATGTTAAACTCTGTAAAGTTTTGAAACCTAAACAATCAAACTAAGACTTGAAATATTACCCCAGGTTGCATGACGAGGCCGTTACTTTCACTTGATATACTTTTAACATCAATCAGATTTCCTTGTTAAGGTGAGTTCATAGCCTCGCATTTTAAATCTTCTAATGTTTTCATAAACCCGCGAGAGGGATACATGCTATAAACCATTAATACGAGTGTTTTTCCAATTGTATGCTATCCTGATATATTATTGCCTAAGTCCTTACTTGTACCTATAATCTCTGGTAACCAAACACACTTCATTTGAATCACTATACGGGTGTTTGGCAAAGGCACCCGTTGGGGCAACTTCTTGTGATTATTGATTATCTCAAGGTCTCGGTGTCATGAGCTTAGGGCAATAATACTGTTTTCTATAATAATTGTACTCATTGCAATTATTACACTTATGGGTGTATAACAACGTAACCCACTATTGAACTTGTATTCAAACTGTTTAACATAAACCTATGAATTTCACTCAACCTTTGTGTTGACTTTTTAGCATGTTTATCTTAGGTAACTGAGCATCTTATGGCACCCACTATTGAACTGTATTTCAAACAGTTATAAACATAAACCTAATGAATTTTTCACTCAACACCTTTGTGTTGACTTTTTAGCACGTTTAAACTTAAGGTAACTGAGGCATCTTATTTCCACGGGATGCACAATTTGAAGATGGCTAAACTGTTATCGTTCAAACTTTATGTTTCTAGATTTTGGGACCTCTCTTTTTGTAAGACTCTGATGAGTAAATGAATGATAACTAAATTTTCCAAAAACATCTCTTTATGAGTCGTTTTCTATGATTATGACTGTTGTACTATGAAGTAATACCCCAGATTAACTTCCGCTGCTATATTTGTCAAAATGAGGGTGTTATACGGGTGGTTTAGATCATGTTAATCTTGTTATTACATTATCACTTGAACGTGGGATTAGCAGGGTACTAGGGTTGGGTGACCATCTTGACCCTAGTGTAGGAACTAACCCTGCTATCGCCTCTATCACTTAATATACTTAAAAAGCACATGAACTCTTGCAGAGAGGGTTAATAATCTGCGTAGGTTATTAGACTAGTTCTTGGGATAGTTGGGATTAATCACTATGACCTGGTTGCCATACCTTCGTGACTTTCAAGAGATTCAGGATCGCAGGAATTATAGGGCAAACTAAAGATATCTATTCATGTCTGCCGACTTTAGAAACCACTAATGAAACCACGATGTAACATTGCACAGGAAAACATAGTTATAACGGTAGTAATGAAATGGCTAGGCTAGTACGCTTCTCTCCCTGATATCTTCTACTACTTTTACTTTTCGCATATTTACTTTCTCGTTATTTCATAAAATCAACTTAAAACCCTTTTCAAACGTGACAATTCAAATTAAAACTAATTGTCACTTAGCTCTTGGGACGACCTCGAAATTACCATCTCTACACTACTCACAATCGGGTTCTCTGCCCGTTAGTGCGTTTGTCAGGTGAATCGAGTTTTATGAATTTAAAACTTAAATAAATATATTTTAAAATAAAATGCGCATCAACCAAAGCTAAATTGTTGTTCGTCTATGCTTAAAGGTGGTCTCACCGTAGACGAGAGTGGCTAAGCCTAATCTATTTTAAGGTACATTTGTCCCACCAACATTCAGTTTGATCCCTTTTCCGCAAAAAAGGGAAATTTTTAACTGAACTTTCATTAAAGATAGTGAATTAAGTTGATTTTCTTCAAAATTCAGGAATCCATCGATTGATATATGGATCAATGGCATTTCTTTACAACCCTTCACCCAAGAAAAATGGAAATCTCACAAGTATCAAAGCATTGACAAGGTAAAAAAAATGATTGCAACGTTACGTTCTCCTTTAACACTATTATTTTGTCTTCATTAATCAAATTTAAATAAAGTTATTATATAATTGCATTTTGAGGTTAGAAAAGGCAAGGTGAAAATTCAGGCAGTTAACAGTGAAGGTAAACCCCTCGCAAATAGGACACCGGATATTGCACAACAGTTTGCAAGATACCCATTTGGATGTGCCATTAAGAAGAACATTTTAACAAACTGGGACTACACAAATTGGTTACTTTCAAGATTTAATTGCACCACATTCGAAAACGTAATGAAATGGTATACCTTGCTTTCATTTATAAAATCAAACGGGATTCAGGTGAGACGTCACAATGTATTCTGGGACGACCCGAAGGATAAACCAAGTTGGGTTTATAATCTTGGAACAAAGCAACTATTTGATGCAACCACAAAGAGAATAAACTCAGTCATGCGCCGATACTGAGGATAAGTTGTTGCGTGGGACGTTCTCAATAAGAATTTCAATTTCAATTTTTTTGAAAGCAAACAATTTTGTTCTTTGATTATGGTGACGGGTAACAAAATAATTGTATTACTTGTGTTTGTTCGTCAATAACATACAAACAATACTTTCATGCTTTTAGCTCTAAGAGCTTGACGATATTTGGACAATTTATTTAAACTTAAGATGTATTTAGTAATAGTTTATCAAATTAAGTTGGACATTTAAAAAGGCTTGATTTTTCGACGTAACAGATTTAAGATACATTATTAGATTATAAAAGTCAAAACTAAACACTTAGTTTGTAAAATTGATGTTACGAGAAAAGTCATAAAGATACATTTGTTTAAAATCAACAAAGGGTGACTTATGATTCATGGTTTTTGACATCACGTTAGAAGATTTGTTACACAAATACAACACGAGTGATGATCTTGGTTGCATTATAACCAAACTACGATATTCATGACCACTTTTCAACAAAAATCGTTGACTATGAATATGAGCACGAGCCTATGAGTGCTTCATAACCAAGCTATGATATTTGTGACCACCTTCCAAATGCATAAGATTAGGAGAAATGACTTTTGAAGTGGGACATTTTGTTGGGTTTTATGATCTAATTAACAATTAAATTAACACGAGTACGCAGCGGAATAAATGGTCACGTGTAGAACACAATAATTAACAAGATAGAAAACATGTACCTTTTAGCACGAAACGCAGCTTGCTTTGATAACCGGATTTGCAGCTTGCTTTGACAACCGAATTTGCAGCTTTCTTTGTTGATCGGGTACGCAACTTTCTTTGTCAACCAGATTAGCAGTTTTCATTTGGCAACCTAATTAGCAGTTTTCTTTTGAAAACCGAATTTGCAACTTCACTTGGACCAAAGTTAAAACACACAAATTTGCTAACATAAATTATACGGTTTATCTCTTTGATTTGTAAAATCCCGTGAAACATTTATCTGTTTTCTCCCGAGTTTAATCAAGAATTGTAAAATCCCGTATAGTTTCAAGACATAAAACACACAAAAGACAACTCACAACAACACAACTTACTTTCATCACCGTTCCGATGCAAACAAGTAATCTTTTAACGCTTAAAATATTAATTCTTTCTCAATGATGACTCTTGCTGACAATGCGATTCTTTTGGGTGCTGACAATCGTCCACCTATGTTAAAAAAGATATGTACAATTCTTGGAATAGAAGAATGGAGCTATACACGATGAATAGATAACATGGACGAATGATCCTTGAATCCATTGAAAATGGTCCATTCATCTGGCCTACGATTAAGGAGAATGGAGTGACTAGACCAAGGAAATACTCTGAGTTATCTGCTATGGATGCAATTCAAGCTGATTGTGATGTCAAGGTAACAAATATCATTCTTCAAGAATTACCACCAGAGGTCTATGCACTTGTTAGCAATCATCGAATCCCCAAGGAACTTTGGGAAAGAATTCAACTTCTCATGCAAGGAACTTCATTGACGAAACAAGAAAGCAAGTGTAAACTATATGATGAATTCGATAAGTTTACTTATAAGAAGGGGGAAACACGACAGGATTTCTACTTGAGATTTTCACTGCTACTCAATGACATAAACATCTACAATGTGAAACTAGAACAATTTCAAGAAAACACCAAGTTTTTGAATACCATTCCTCCTGAGTGGTGCAAATTTATGACAGATGTCAAACTGGTTCGGGACTTGCACACAACTTATATTGATCAGCTTCATGCTTACTTAGGACAACACGAATTTCATGCAAATGAAGTTTGTTTAATGCATGAACGCAACTCAGATCCGCTTGCTTTGGTTGCGAACCTATTTTAGAAAAAAAAATTGACCCCAGTCCTCCTTATCAAAAACTCATCAGAACTCATACCAAAACTCTCAATTTCAACCACAAGTTTCACTATATCAGTCTCCACAGTATGGATCACCTTATCAGTCTCAACAATACTCAAACAATCAATCATCAACACCTCTTTCAATCACTTATCCATCCAATGATTATCAATCATCAGTTCACCACAACGTTTATTCTCCACCATCATCCATCCCTCAAATGGAATATGTTCCCACAGTTAACCAACAACAACAACAACCTGAATTTCCCCAACTAGACTCAGGTCTAATTGTTCTAGTGTTCAAGCAAGGTGACGATCCCATTGATGCCATCAACCATATGATGTCATTCCTATCAGCTGTCGTCACATCTCGCTATCCTACTACCAACAACCAGCTGAGGAATTCGTCAAACCCTAGGCAACAAGCTACCATTAATGATGGAAGAGTGACTTTACAACCAGTACAGGGGAGACAAATTTCTTTTGCTATGGGTACCACTAGGACCTACACTCCAGGAGCAAGTGGAAGCAATTCTGGGAAACAAAGGACTGTTATTTGTTACAACTACAAAGGGGAAGGACACATGTCCAAACAGTGCACTAAACCTAAAAGGAAACGGGATGATTCGTGGTTTAAGGATAAAGTGTTGCTGGTACAAGCTCAAGCAAATGGTCAAATTCTACATGAGGAAGAACTAGCATTTTTGGCAGATCCAGGAACTACAGAAGGTCAAGCCACACAGACTGTCATTACTCATAATGCTGCTTATCAAGCCGATGATTTGGATGCATATGACTCTGATTGTGATGAACTCAACACTGCCAAAGTTGCTCTCATGGCGAATTTATCTCATTATGGTTCAGATGCTCTCGCTGAGGTACACAATCCTGATAATGTGGATAACAATATGATTAATCAAGGTGTACAGGTGATTCCATCTTCTGAACATCGAGTGGTTGTAATCATTCAGAACGTGAAATAACCAGTGATTAGCCAATATCATTTCTTATACTCAGTATGCTACAGAAATCACAACAGGCAAAACCCTGTTCAAATGTCTAACTCATCTGCACTAGATAATAACAAGATGCACTGATATTAATCTGTGATTATACAACTGAAAACCCATGTAATTAAATTGACTAAGATAAATCTGGACATATAAAAGTGACAATTGATACAGTTAACTGCTCGAGCTTATATATAATAAAGAACAATTAACAAGTTTTGAAAGAAAGAAAAAATGTTTTGATCTTAAAAGTAAAGATGAACGTTTTAGATTCATGTGAACAGTTTGTCGAGATTGATCGTCTAAACAAACTCTGTACTGAACAGTTAAAAGAAAAGGAATCATGTAAATGCAAACAGTTACTCTCTCAAAAAATGATTTTAAAGAAGAAAGAATCTAGAAACATTGATAGAGAAATTGCTTTAGAAAAGAAGATCAAACAGCTGGATAATAATTGTTTTATAAAAGAGATCAATCCACAACTAATCATAATGTTTGAAGAAACCAGTAGTTTTTCTATGATCATACCACTAAACAAGCTCTAGATTTTCAAAATCCTTTCTATCTAAAGAAAGCTCAGCAGTTGGAACCAAAGCTTTATGATGGTAATGTCATTAAGAACACTAGTGCTATTGTGATTCTTGACTCCGAAGAGACCCTAAATGATTGCTCTGAAAGAGTCGTTCAAAATTCTATTTAAAACAACAGATTCAATGTTTTAGAAAAGAAAAGTTAATACCAACCAGTTGATTATTGCGTTCTTAACCAACATTCTCAAAGATTTTGAAAAACAATTTGTATCCACAAACCTAAATTATCTGCTGAACACGCCTTTTGGTCCTCAGAAATACTATGAATTCTTTTAGATCCTAGTCCTTCTGTAACCACCAGTTGAGTTTCAGAAAGACATCCTAAAGTCCAGCATGGTAAATAACGATTTTTAAGCAACGTAAACACACATGCTGGTTTTAACGTGCTTGTCAAAGAAAGAACCACGACCACGACCACAGCCATCACTGAGGGCTCATGGGGGATTGAACATACAAAAGCTTGTTTTAGGGATGAAATTTTTCCATTTGTAAAAGATCTAAAGGACATATTCAATACATTTGATCAATATTTAACTGATGAACTTACTGAAGTCCAAAATGTCTTTCATCAAATGAAACAGGCTGTAACATCATTTAGAGTCCAAAACGTTTGAAGTTAAAATGAATCAAGTTTTAAACGAGAATGAACGAATCTTGGAACAAGTCATTAACAAAGATATGTTGAACATAATTATGAATTCTACTGTGGATAATGCTTCTGTGAATATGCATGAATGTCAAAAGTGTCTCAAACTTGAGACTGAGCTTTTCAACAAAAAGGATTTCATTGAAAAAGAGACTTATGATAAACTGTTCAGAAGTTATACAACTCTTGAAAAACATTGCATTTCTTTAGAAGTTGATACTCAGCTTAATCAGGAAATTTTTCAAAGGGACAATTCTGTTTCAAATCAAAGTGCTCCAAATTTTTATCAATACTTTGAATTAAATGAATTGAAAGCTCAGTCGCAAAAGAAAGACACGGTCATAAGAAAGTTAAAAGAGAGAATCAAATCATTAAGTGGAAATATGAATGAGGAAAAGGTCAGGAAGGACATAGAAGAGATTGAAACGATAAATATTGAATTGGAACATAGGGTGTCAAAACTTATTACAGAAAATGAACATTTGAAACAAACTTATAAGCAACTTTATGACTCAATTAAACCAACACGTATTCAATCAAAAGAACAATGTAATGCTTTAATTAATCAAGTTAATCAAAATTCTGTGGAAATCTCTGATTTAAATGTAAGTCTTTAGGAAAAAGATTTGGTCATTACAGCTCTCAAGGATGAATTAAGGAAACTTACAGGAAAAGATTTAGCTGATAATGTTGTTACTAAACACACTATTACTACACAAATGCTTAAGATTTATGTGGAACCTATAGCCCCTAGATTGTTGAACAATAGGATAGCTCACTCTGACTACCTTAGGCACACTCAGCAACAAGCTGCAATTCTTAGGGAAATAGTAGAACAAGGAAAATCACAAAATCCTCTAAATAATTCCTTAGACTCTGCTTGTAAGTATACCAAATGAATTCAAGAGTTGCTTATAATAATCAGACAAACATGCCCTAGCATCAACAATTTAAGTGATAAATTAGTGGTTGTGACCCCAAAGAACAAGGACAAAAGAGTTAGATTCACTGAGCCCGTCACATCCTTAGGAAACATAAACACAAAAACAGCTTCTTCATCAAACCTAGTTTCTAACAAACCTATGTTGTCTTCTACATGAGTAAAACCGTCTACTAGTGCTAGCGGATCACAGCCTTCATGCAATACAAAGAAAGATAAGATTCAACAAACACCAAGTACTACTCAGAAGAATAAAGTGAAAGCCCACCCTAGGATAGTTAAATCTAGTTTGAAAAATAAGAATTGTTTTGTTGAATCTAAAGGAACTGCAAATGTGCAGCATTCCAAACTTAATGTGAATTCTAAACTTCTATGTGTAAAGTGTAATGGTTGCATGCTTTCTGATAATCATGATTTATGTGTTCTTAATTTTATCAATGATGCGAATGCTCGTGTTAAATCTAAGAGAAATGCTACATCCACTAAAAGTTTACAAAAAATTATCCACACAATGACATGGTATGTGAGTTGGACCAATAATTTTGTATGCTTTTTCTCTTTCATCATTTTCATCACCAATATTTACATGACAAGTGTATGTGTGGATTTCTTTTTGTAGAAGTGCCCCGTAGGAAACAACAACTCTAGAAACTGAACTCTAAGCATGTAGTACATTGGTATACTCAAGGAAACCAGAAATCTAAAACTATGTTCAAGTTAGCAAACCTAAAGATTATTAAATCTATATCAGCTAACAATAAGAGAATCCGTATATCTAGGATCCTAGTTTTCTGATATCCATCTTCCTCTCTTGATGAATGCAGGTCATCCAAATTCTTCTCTGGTATTTGGACTCCGGCTGCTCCAAGCATATGACCGGAGATCGCTCTCAGCTCACCAATTTCGTCAATAAATTTTTGGGTACTGTAAAATTCGGAAATGATCACGTGGCAAAGATATTGGGATATGGTGATTATCAGATTAGGAATGTTACGATCTCAAGGGTTTACTACGTGGAAGGACTTGGACATAACTTATTCTCCGTTGGGCAATTCTGTGATTCGAACCTTGAAGTTGCTTGTCGTCAACACACCTGCTTCATTCGTAATCTAGAAGGTGTTGATCTATTAACTGGATCTCAAGGCAACAATCTATATACATTGTCTCTTGGAGATATGACGGCATCCTCTCCTATATGTCTCTTGTCAAAGGCCTCAAAGACTAAGTCATGGCTTATGCACTCGACATTTTTGTCTCATCTAAACTTTGGTAAATCAAGCCATTAGCTAGACAACGGTCTTGTTTCGAGGTCTCTCTAAGCTAAATATGAAAAAAGGACCATCTGTGTTCTGCGTGTGCAATGGGCAAAAGCAAGAAAAATGTGGAATAACCAGAAGGTGAGGGGTTGAATAGTTCACCGCTTTTTAATTTAAGGTTTTAAAGTGTTTGTAAAAATTCTAGATTCGACTTTATGTGAATTCAACACTTGCACAATATAAACAATATACTTATCTAAACAATTAATAAGATAGTATGAGAAAATAATGCAAGACAAGAGATAAGAGTAAGAACAATCAAACCACAATGCGAGGATTTATAGTGGTTCGGTAACGAAGCACCTCTTCGCCCTACTCCACTCCCCGAGCACCTAACTCGAGAGTTTTCTTCACTATGTCAACAAGCTCCCTTATGGCGGAGAAAACCGTACACAACGTTGCTTACACCGATTTACGACACAAAGCTAAATGTCGAGTTCTAATCTTAGCTAGAACCAATCTATCACAACACGACTTCACTACTTGTTCACGACTTCACAACTTCACGACTTCTTTACTACTTCAAGATTTCTTCACAACTTTAATACTTCACTTCACCACACTACTTATATCACAACTATCTAACACTACTTGGTAAGATCACCATGATCTAACTATACTTACAAAGATCGCCAAGATCTAGCTACTACACACAAATACAAGATATACAATTGATTTACAAATATGTAATATGAATGCAACAAGGTTGCAATACACACTAAGGTGTAATACTTCTTCACTTGATGATGGAAGTATTCTTCTTTTGCACTTGAGGAATTAAGCTTGGATCACTTGGAAACAAAGCTTTATGATTAAATAATCAAAGGATTTTAGAGAGGATATGTGGGCTGTTTTGAGCAGAAAGAATAAGTGCAAAAGGTAAGAAAATAATGGAGGAAAATTCCAGTATTTATAAGACAAACTAGGGGAGCGTCTACCTAGGGGAGGTCCCCTTAAATAGGTAGGCGGTCCCCTTAAAATTAAGGGGGCCGCTCGTGTATTTAAGGGGGCCGCCCTAGACTAGGGCCTCCCCGGTTTGTCTTTTGTGTAGGGAGAATTGTCTGAAACTTTTCTAGCCGTTTTAGGTCTGAAAATTTGAATTTCAAAATGTTTATTTTGAATAAAATATTTCTTTTAAT
>BQNB010113185.1:0-21991 GCA_026074375.1 Tanacetum coccineum
AGATACTCGATCCACTCAGGGGCTGACAAGAGGTACCAGGACGTCAAGGAATATTACTGGTTGCCCGGTAAGAAGAAAGAATAACCATGGAGTTCGTGACTAAGTTGTATAGAAGGGAAAAAGGTCATGACTCCTATAGTCATAGTGGATCGGTTGGTGAAGTCAGCGCACTTCGTCCTGATCATAAAAGACTACAAACGGTGAGACTAGCACAGATCCACATCAATGAAATTATGGCACGTCATGGTACACCTATCTCAATCATTTTTTGTAGAGATAGCCATTCTACATCACATTTTTGTAGATTACCTTAGAGGGATTTAGGCACTCAGCTAGATTTAAGCACCGCCTATCACCCCCAAACGGATGGTCAGAGTGAAAGTATAATTTAGGTTATGGCAGACGTGTTGAGAGCGTACGTGATTGATGTTGGAGGTAGTCGGGATACCCACCTACCCTTGGTGAAATTATCATACGACAACAACTATCACTCAAGAATAAAGTGTGCGCCATTTGAAGCCTATTATGAGCGGAAATGTAGATCGCCACTTCGTTGGTTAGAATCAGGGATACCACCAATGGACAAGAGTAGATATCATTTAAGATACGATTGACAAAATAATGACAGCTAAGGAGAGGCTGAAGACAGCCATGAGACGTCGAAAAAATTATGCTGACAACCGCAGAAAGCCGTTGGAATTTCAAATTAAAGATAGATTACTTTCGAAGGTATCGCCATAGAGGTGCATGATACGCTGAGGGAAGCAAGCCAAGATAAACCCGAGGTAGTTTGACCTTTCAAGATTCAGAGAGGAACTGGTCTAGTATCGTACGAACTAAAACTACCGCAGGAGTGTAGTGGGATACATGACGTGTACCACGTCTCGAGATTGAAGAGCGAAACGCTTTTCATTCCCCTAGAGGAGATTTAGATCACCGATAAGTTGCAGTTCAAAGAGGAGCCGTTAGAAATAATGGGTCGCGGCGTCAAACGATTCAAGCATAGTCGGATTTCCATTGTCAAGGTTAGATGGAATTCGCGTCGAGGACCATAATCCACATAGGAACGGGAAAACAAAATTAAACAAAAATTACCCTTACCTATTCGAGAGTACGTCATCAAGGGTACAAACAAGCTGAATTTTGGGACGAAGTTCCTTTTTACGGGGGAAGACTGTGACAACCGTCTATTTCGGATTAGCAACCGATTGTGTTGTGTAATGTCTGTGTCATATTTAAAGATTGGGCACTAACACTAATAAGCAAATGCACGAGAAGAGAAGCAAGGAAAAAAAGCTAGAACAGACCTAAAAGCTAGGAATGGTAAAACACTTAAAACTTTTACACTAAGACACAAATAAGCTTAAATAAGCTTAAGACAAATCAAATAAGCTAAACTAACTCTAAATAAGCAAATTCAAAAAGCAATTAAGCTAAATTAAACAAGACAAACTCAACAGTACTAACAACAGTACTAACAGTTTTAACTACCAGTACTAACTTGGAGTTAGTACTGCCAGTTTTAAGTTAGTACTGTTAGCTTAAGGTTAGTACTGTTAGTTCAATGAAGCAAGAAATAAGCAAATAAGCTAAAACAGATATTTAACTAACCCTAATAAGCACTCAGTAATAAGAATAAGCAACTACAATAAACTAGAATGGAGAATAAACTAAAAAGTTAGAAACTGATACACTATTGAAAATACTTTGAAAAGGAAAATAAGCTAAAATGAGCTTACTCTTAAAGACAGTTTAGGAAAATGGTTTAATCTACTCTAAAAAGCTAAGGAAATCTTAAATAAGCAGAAATAATAAGCTGATAAGCTAAAAATGAACCACCAGTACTAACAGTTTTAACTAACAGTACTAACTTGGAGTTAGTACTGTTGGCTTTAAGTTAGTACTGCTACCTTTGAAATCCAAGAAAATGAACTAGCAGTACTAACTTGGAGTTAGTACTGCTTGTTCCAAACAGCCCTTAAAATTTTCAAAACTCATTTTTTTATTTCAAATTGATTAAAAACAGATTATCAAATAACAAATTAACACACTTATCAGCAGATTTCAATCAGGAATAAGCACTTAAACAAGCTGAATTAGTCTAGCAGTATTAACTCAAAACCAACAGTTTTATCAAATGAACTAACAGTACTAACTAAGAAAGTGATACAAACTACTTTTTAAACTAACAACTAAGCAAGACAAGCACTAGACATCATAATAAAGCATACATAAGTAAACATAGGTAACTAATAAGCACTAGTTAGCAGTTCTACAGTAAATAAGAGAAATAAGAGAGAGAGAGAGAGAGACTTACAACACCCTTGCTCAAAACAGGGTTAAATAAAGAGTCTTTTACTAAGTTGTTCGTATGATTTTATATTTTAGACTTAACAACACCCTTATGCTCAAGATAATAGCGCGGTATAACATAAATGAGTCTACAACATCTAACTGGCATAGAAAACAAGCTAGTTAGTGATCCATAATGTACCCATCCAAAACTGGCTTATCAATTCCATAAAGTAAGCTGATGATAATTTGATAGTGATTATTTGTGATTTATCTCTATTGCGTTCTTTAGGCTTTTTAAGTATTGATTACTATAATATAAAAGAGCACTTATAAATAAACTTGTATAGAAGAGCTTTTTGAATATCATAAACACCACGAAATTATTAGAAATTGTTTTTTGTAATATTATATATAACACTTGGGAATTGTAATTTAGACATAAAACCTCAAATGCTATTGAAAACTTGAAAGTGTTAGCTAACTGAGATAGTAAAAGCGTGTAAATGACTTTAAAATGAGCCGAGTTATATTTAAATAATAAGCTAAATTAAAAACCTAACTATTTGCGCTGCAAAGAGGCTCACTAATAAGAGCTTTCTATATTATAAGCCGATAGTCTCCATCTTTTGGACTTGCGAGTTTTGTTTCATTCGTAGAGACAGAAAACTAAGTGTTCGCCCCTCCCTTGTGTCGTGAGGTAATTTCTAAGCAAATCAAGCGCATGTCCTTCAATTTTCTCTGTTGTCGCTTCTTTTGAGTCCCGATATCCACAGGCCAATTGAAGAATTTCTGGGAATGGGAGGAATATGCGCAACATTGGTCCGTTTATATACAATTCACCCCACTGGGGGTAAATTAGTATACGAAAAGTGGTTGAAATATGATTTTTCTAGGGTGTTAAGATGGTTGTTGCATGGTAAGAGGAGTGTATGGACTGAACATCCAAAGTTGTATCTGGGTTTTGCTTGGGCGGAAAGAAGAGCTTTTGGGATGGTTGCTAGGCTTTGTCCCAGGTGGGGGGGTATTGAGCTGAATGCAATCTTTGGCCCGGTTGGGCAGTTTTATTATCAACTCGCATTATGCTTTAGTTTTAGTAATACAACTTAAGGTTTGGCCAGTTTTAGTACCCTTAAGTTGCATAAGTTTTCTCACAGATGGTAGAACTTTTACTTTGTCGCTATTTCCCGTTATTCCAAAATGGGATCTTGGTTTTGTTGTGTTTTTGGCTTCGTTTTTGTTCCTGGAAGTCCTTGAATATACCTGTTTCCCTGCACGAATACAAATTAATGCAAAAATCATACAATACAAATGTATATTTTGTGACGCTTTTTAGTTCATATTAATCGCGTTTTAGTATGGAAACAAAGTGGGTGTATAGCAGTATATAAGCACCATACGGCTAAAGAGGGTAATAGATAAGAACTTCCATAGATGGGGGTGTTTTTTCAAGTGTTTTTTATTTTTTATGGGTGTGTGGGTTATACTTTTTTCTTTTTTCTTTTAGCTAAGTTGACAAGCAGAGCAGAATATCGTCTTTCTTCAAACTTCACCGTGGAGAGCGCTCTTACTAATATCATATTTCAGCAAGGAACATGATGGTACCAAGAAGTTCAAATGTTTAACGCGACGAGCTAATACATAGAGCCCATGATTGTTTCTTGTGGAAGCTGATAAATAATGTGCATATTGAGGGAGGTACTTCATCAGTGTCTGCAACAATGATAGATATAGCAAGATTTGACCAGCGAGATAACCTTGTAAGTTAAATCACTAAAACATTCTCTCATTTCTTGATCATAAAAACACGAATGTTTTCTGAATGCAACTTCAGGATCGAAATCACAGAACTTAGTCGCTAACAGAAAAATGATTGGTCCAAAGTCCTTGCCACATAATATACGGCATAGAACGGATCACACAATCACAATACACGTAATCTCCAATAACCCATAATGAGGCACCAAAGAGCATTCTCGAATCTGACTGTCCCGAGATACTTTTTATGAAGAAATATGCTTGACCGAGGAGCTTGATTCTCCATCATATATTCTAAAGAAGGAAAAAGGGTAAATAAAAGGCAGCCTGAGTCCAAATATCCAAAGGATGATATTAGGTTATCTGCATTTGAAAAAGAGGACAAAATGAACAAAAGAGTTTGTAATTTGGAATCTCTAATTTTCTTGTTGGGTAAGTCCTGATGGTTGAAGGGCATGAAATAGTAAGTTATAAGAACATTTCACTATAAAAAAAAATTAAAAATAAAAAAAATTAATAAAATATAATAAAAAAAAAAAAAAAAAAAAAAAATTTTAATGGGGGAAATTGTAAAAAAACAAAAAAAAAAAAAAAAAAACTAAAAAAAGAAGCATAATATGTCTGTTTCTCTCATCTATAATGGGAGTGCCGTGGAAATTCATTGCATGAATGTTTCTATATTTTGTATCTATGTATAAATAGGTGCTAGTTAATGGTTTCTAAGAAGTGTTACTAAATCTCTCAGTGATCATAATTTCACTAGAACTAATGTGTTTAGGTTGTTGTAAAGGCACTACTTTGGATTTAGTAAACCTAGTTAAAGGGCACTGTTCTCCTAAAGTGAATTTCCTTCTAGTGGGCTTCCATTGATAACCAACATTAACAAATAGTTTCCCTGTTTCTTTCCAAACTTGCTTAACTATGCTCAAAACATCTTTAACAAGGGGGCATTCACAGACTTCAAATATTTCACAACACACTTATCATGATTAGCAAAAATTAAGCATTTGTTACATGTCTTACACACATATTTAGAATTTGAATTAATTACAGTACGCTTAGAGCTAATACTATAATCAACACGATTCTCTTGTTTCAACTTAGACTTATTGTTCCTAGGGTGAGCTTCTACTTTCTTCTTGTTGTCACTTTTAGCTGGCAAGATCCTATTGTTCTTTGTATTGCTCCTAGGCTTTGACCCGCTAACTTCAGTGGAACTGTTTATTCCTGTAGAATGAATCACAGGCACATTAGTCTTTTGCACTTTATGTTGCTCAACATGTGTTTGTGTGTTATTATTTGAATTATCGTATGGTTCCTTAAAAGCAACTTGCTTTTTCCTATTCAAATGGGTAGTAGCAACCTTTTTATCTCTTTTACTGAATTCTTTCAGACAAGTGCCAATCACATATTCTAATAGTTCCTGAGATCGTTTAGTGTAAAATCAAGCATTTCCAAGGGCATTATCTAATGGTTTTTCAATCATTCCAAGGGCATTATCTAATGGTTTTTCAATCCTAACCACTTTGGAGCCCTCTCACAAAGAAAAACCACTTGCAAGCTTAAAGGTTTAGCTTAGTATAAATTGAGGCTATGTGAGGCTATTTTACTAAGAGTAGTCTATAAGTTTTTTTATTTCTTTAAGTTTAAGTCCTTTATATGTTTATTTATGCTTTAATTACAGCTTATTTGAAGTCTTTGTACATTTTTTACCATTACTGAAGACAATGAGTTTTAAGATTTATACCCGTATTTAAAGCATTATTAACAAACGCGATTTAAATTATCTTATACATTTTAAATATCCTCTATAAGCCTCTTATGGCAGCTTTATTAAGCTTATAAAACTTAAACTCTTCATAGTATAGTTTATTATAAGCTTTTTGTTTAAAAAATCAAGATACACACCATTCTTGAAGATAAGGCTTAACTAGAAGAGCTTATTGGCTTATTCACTGCTTATTTATAAGCCAGAGCTTTGTAGCTGAAAGCCCTGAGGGCGTAACAAGGTCACCTGTAAAAGCATTGGACAAGAGTAAGTAAATTTTTCTCTTTAAGTCTCATTATTAGATTTTTCTAGCTTATTATGTTTTAGCTCTCTAGAGTGCTTATTCCCAGCTTATTTTTGTTCATTAAGGTTATTTAATGCTTATTTGTCCTTTGCCTTTTAGAATTGTAAGTTAAAACAGCCTTTTAAGGTATTAAAATCCATTTTAAGAAATTAAAGGGGTGTTTGGGTCAACCTTAAAAACGGGTCAAAATGGTTGTGGTATGGGTTATGGTCATTGAAATAGGTTTAGTTTAGGTTAATAAGCTCATTTAAGCTGTTTTTAAAAGTTTTTTTTAGTTGAAAAATTGTTTTCAAAGGTTTATAAACCTACTTTGAAACTGTTTAGATTTTTATAAACATCACAAGTGCCTATTTGGTTAACACTTGTGAGTGGAGTTTAATTGTCAAAAAATAGTGAGTTTTTTGAGTGTGATAACCAAGTTGTAACAAGCCCTTGTCATTTGACTTTGTAAGTCAAAAACTACCCAAGCTCTTTTTGTGACAGTTTTAAAAAAAACTAAAAGCCCTTTTTCACCTTCAAAATTCAGCAATTTAAAATGGTTTTTAAAAGTCCAAATTTGTGCACAAGACTATTAAAAGCCTAGGTACATAAGCTGTTTTCATCTTCTTTTCAATTTGAGCTTATTTTGACAGCTTTTAATACTGTCAAATAAGCTACTCAAGTTAGGCTTAAATCTTCCCCTGGTGCAAAGGAGATTTTTAAGCCCTTTGTTCTTTGTCTTATTGTGGTTATAAATCCAATCTCTTGGCTTATTTTAAGAGCTTATAAGCTCTGGCATAAGCTTGCTAAGTTTCAGACCTTGAAAAGCTCCTTTGTTGGCTTAATTTTAAGACCAAACCTGCCTTTTGGCTGTTTCAGCATGTCTTAGGTGTAGGATCACTTATTTTTGATTTTGGCTTATTGAGCTTATTTCATAAGCTCATATTGTCTCCTAGTAGCTTTTTAAGTTAGTCTAGTTAGGTTGTGAGCTTATTTACCTTTTCCTAGCTTATTTGTCCAATAACTTTAAGCTTTTTAGCCTTTTTAAGCTTTTAGTGTTTCTGTCATCATAAGCTGTTTCAACAGCTTATTAGTCTTAAGCACTTAGCCTTTTGTAGCTTATCTCAGTTAGGTTTAACTCCCTTTAGCTTAATTTAGTCCAAGTCCTAGCTTATTTCGACCCTAAGTCTAAAAAACTTAGCTTTTTTTTTTTGCATTAAGCCTCTGCTTAAGCTAAACATCGAGACTTTAAGCTTATTTTTAAGCTTAATCACAGCTTTTCGTAAAAGTCGTAGAAGACCAAAGTTGTTAAGCCCCACGAGCTTAACAACTGCTGTTCTTTGAGTATTTTTAAAAAAAAAAGGGGAAAGACAATTGACCCGGGTGAGCAAGACTCGAACCCGGGACCAATCGATACGATCCCCTTTTAACACACACCCTTACCACTGCGCCCTTGGGTCTTTTTCGTTAAAGACTCAAGGGCTTTGAAACTTATAGTCATTTTTCCCTTTTAGCTATAAGTTGTAAACTCTATTCGGGGTCTTAATTCTTTGCTATTTTGTTTTCTTATTTTTCGTAGGATCATTAAAGTATCTAGTATTTTTTGTAAATTTTTCAGAATTTTTCGTAGACATTTAATATTTTTTATAATTTAATTTCCGTTAAAAGTTTAAACAATTCATAAAAAATACAAAAATTATCACAAAAATATTTTGCTTTTTAGAAAATTTTATTTTGTCATATAGGTTAGTAGAAAAATTAAAAATTTTCGTAGGTCATTTTTACAATTTTCATCTTTAAACGAGCAGGTCCGGCGCGCGGATTTATGTTTGACTCGTTTTTTGGGTCAAACGAACTCCGAATTCCGGTCTAGTCCATTTCATTCTTCGTTATTGATCCAAGAGTAGTTTAGAAGTGAAAAAGTTTTCGTAGGGTTTATTTTAAAGATTCAGTCATTTTAGGTTTTTCCCCCTTTTTGTTTCGGATTAGGGCTCTCGTTTTCTAGATTATATGTAATTCTAGATTTTCTAACGTTTTAGTTCGTTATTACTAATTTTGACTTTTTCAACTTCCTCAAATTAATTCCTTCCCCCTTCAAACTCAAATCTTCGATGTCATCGATTCCATTCGCGGACCTCGATTTTGAGCGCGGAAAAACGACACCCGGGAACATTTCCTTATATCTAACTTCACGGTATCATTGATCTTGTTGATATTTTAGAACAATATATATCTTTATATTTAATTATATTTTATATATATTATGGTGTAATATCACCAATGAATTTTTGGCCCAATTGCCCGGGGGGGAGTTGTGAAGCCGTTTATCGTATACGTTTGAATCAATTAGTTTGAAACTGAGATATTTCTTTTTATCATAAAATATAAAAAGTACAAAAATATTTTTCATTCCTTTTAGTATAATTATCAATAAAAAACCAAAGAAAAAAACCAAAATATTAAAAAACATTGACCAAAAAAAAGAAAATAAAATTCACAAATTGGTTAATACCAAAAATATAATCATTCTCAACTGAGGTATTATCATAATAACTTCCGAGGTGAACTTGTTGGTTCCCATCTCTAACAAAGATTAAAAACTTGCCTTTGTGTCTCTTACGACGTACGGCTCACTCTGAAAGTTAAACAAACTACTAAGTGGGTAAAAGAGGATGGTATGTACCTAGAACTATCGACCCGAAAGAGAAAAAAGCTTCGCGCTATCCTACTCCTCCGACTCACCTGTGCTTTATCGAGGAGAGGGGAGGTCGGGGGTGGGGGTCTTACCGGTGAAGTAAGTAGATATTTGTTTTTAAGTTTGTCTTATCTCATTGTCCGTTAAAATCAATGTGTGAATAAGATCAAATTGAAAAACCAAAAAAAAATTATGTAAATTTCTTTATATTTCTATTTTGTGCTGCCGCCACTCGTTCTCAAGCCCGTAGACGACGACAACCACAAGTTCCGACAAACTTCTGTATGAATCATCTAATCTTGAGAAACCTATAATCCTCCCATAAGTTTACGATGGCTGATAATGTACTAGGCAGCAATTGCTCTAACACCCACCGAGGGTTACGAGTGAGGCGATAGTTAATTCCGAAATCCACCGCGAAATATCTTTGAGATCAAGCATGGTCTTAACTTAATCTTGTCCAAAAACAAACATTTTTTTTTTATTTTTTTTTATTTTTTTTTTTTTTTTTATCGAAATGATAAAGAAAGACCCACCACATCCGTTCATTTTCAACAAGATCAACTTTCTACGATGAAGATCTCTGAACGAAACCAATTACGTCGGTTAAATTATGCTTTCCCGTTTTTCTCTCGAAGGGGCATGCCCAGGATACTCGGCTAGAACAAGAAACCCCCTCGGTCATGAGAAACATGGGTGATCTTTGTTTCAAAATTATTAACAAATTTCTTCCCTCCCTAAAAGCGAGCAAATCTCAGAAATGAAATCACAAGATTCAACAAAAATTTGATGAACGTTTTTTATGAGGCTTGGAGACCGTTTTTTCAATATCTTTCTCAAGGGGATTGCCTCATCATGGGTTTCAGAATTGCATCAACTCGATACATTCTATATGCCCTAAACTCAAATGATCAGATTCATTGAACTCATGCTGCTGGTGGTAACTTCTTAGACAAATCCTCGAGAATGTTTAAAAATATCGAGAGCAAGTCCCTAAGGAACGTCAATCAAGAAACAAAGCTGTTTGTAGCTAAAATGAGTACAAAGCTCTTCCACCCAAGCAGTCTCATCTGATGTTGCTGAACTCAAAGACATGGTTCGGCATTAATTCCTCCGATAGAAATAACAAACCCAGCTTCTGCCCCGTAAAATGCGGTTGAACAAAGATTTTGTGAAACTTGTGGGAGAGTCCATTCGTGATCAAAACTGTCCAGACCACAACAGCAACATGTACCATGACCAATATCCAAGAGTATGATGTCTGGTATGTGCTTAATAATCACATAACGTTTTACTTTAAAAACAGCTAAAATAACCAAAACGGACTCAAAATGCAATATATGCATGTGTTGCTAATTGTGTTGTGGCAGGAACGGATTATCTCACATAAGGACGAAAAACAATTCAAAACGAACCAAACAGGACAACGCAACTGAAAAGTGTGTCGAAAGCGAAGCCAAATCAAAATCAAGTCCTACTCCGAGAAGAAAAGCAAAGAAAAATAAACTTGAGGGATCAAAAGTGCCAAACCCCTAATAACTCATTATATAAAGCCACATGCGTACTGTGATTATGCCCATTTGGGACAACTTCATTTGATAAAAGTAAAGAAAAAGGGGAAAAAGAGAATGAAAGAGGAAAGATGTGGAGGGCCTATCTTGTACACAAACCAAACATACCCTTATATCATCTTCAACTCTCTCTAAATCAAACCCACACGGTATAAACCCTTTCCACGGCTATTCCCAGCCAATACAAAACCAGCCATCATCTGTTTTTTTGCTCCCATACATCTCTGCAAAAAATCCTCAACACCTACTACTACCCCCCACTCATATAAGCCATGTGGCAATCGCTCTCCATTCCAAAGCATTTCGGAAGGACTGAGATTGTGCTTCTAAGAGCCTCCAAAAGAAATCAAAGGCTGGGATTTAGCATTAGATTCACCTCAACACAACTAGCACACTTGGTTTTATACCTCTATATAGAAGCACAAGACACGCTGCAAAGATCCAAGACTTCGGCTATAAATAAGAGCTTTTTGTAAGCCGATGAGCATCTAGTTAATAATTCTAGTTTTTATTTTTAGTAACTAATTAATTTGTTAATCTTAAGTATTAAATTTCAAATGTCATTTACAGCTTTTACTTTTCAGCTATATGTAACATTTTCAAGATTAATAGCAAGGTTTGAGTTTTTTAAAGTCACTTTATAATCCCAAGTGTTAAGTTTCTAATTGAGTTGTTTCGTGTTTCAAATAGCTCTCAACTACAGCTTGTTTAGAAACAGTTTTAACAAGAAATCACTTCTAAAAGGTTTAAAGTAGCTTTAAGAAAATAATCACACCAATCACTCTCCCAATATACTCTCAGCTAATGTTATGAGATGATAAGCCAGTTCTAGGATGGGGCTTATGACTCTCACGTAGCTTGTTTTAATAACAATCTAGAGCTGTGAGATTCTTTGTTTGACCCTGTTCTAGGGCCTAGGGTTTTGTAATCTATCTCTCTTTTTCTATTATTCTTACTTTCAAGTAGAACTCTTGTTATAATAATTTAACACTAGCTTAGCCAAATCAGCCTATTTAAAGTGCTTTATTCTTAATTAAAATTGCTTATAATGTCTTATTTATGTTGATAGATAATTTGTTTTTTAAATTAACTATTGAGATAAAACTGATTTTGAAGGGTATTTTCAACTAACAGTACTAACCTTAAGTTAGTTCCTCTAGTTAAACTTTTTGAACAGCATTAACTGTAACACTACCAGTAACAAACTCAAAGTAGTACTAGCTAGTTCATATTTCTTGGATTTTCAAAGGAAGCAGTACTAACTAACACTAGCAGGCACTAACCTCCAAGTTACAGTACTCGTCAGTTAAAACCTGTAGTACTGACAGGTCATTTTAGCTCTCTACTTATTATTATCAGGCCTGTATAAGATTTCTTTAGCTTTTATATATGGATTAAGCTTAATTTCATGTACGTTTCAATAGAACTTAAATGGTCTTTTCAAAATCACTTTTAAGAGTTAACAGTTAAGTTTTCTACTATTTATCATTATATTCCATCTGGTGCTTTATTCTTATGCTTAATCTTATTTTGGTATTAACCTCTGTTTAGCTATTTGCTTATTCTGTTTAATTGTGTTTTGTTAAGATCCAACTAGCATAACTAACCTAAGCGCAAACACGTACTAACTTTACCTAGCAGACTAACTCCAGTTAGTACTGGAGTTAAAACTAGATAAGTACTAGTTGTTAGTACTGTTTTGTTTTTTTTACTTTTATTGGTTTGGGGGGTGAGTTATCTGTCAATTTAGCTTAAATTTCTTTTTGTATTTGCTTATTTAGAGTCTGGTTTAGCTATTTAATTTGTCTTAAGTGTTATTTACTTAACTTGTGTTATTAAGTGTCGTAAAAGTTTTAAGAATTTTTCCAATTCTAGCAATTCATCACTTTGTTTCTAGCTTATGTTCTTGTTTATTTTTAATATACATTTGGCTTATCAGTGTTAGTTATTCCAAATCATAATCTCAACCTTGTCATATCAAACTCCAATCATCAATCGTGACTCGATATTTCCATTCTCAGCCTCGTAAGGGCATAACGACCCGGGAACACTCTAACTGTTTCCGTTTACTGGTCCTCTGCGGATTTCTCATCCTTGTGTTTTATTAATATATATATATACAGTTTTAAGGGGTGAGGTTTCGGCGAGTCAGTGTCCCAGCCGCTGCGGCCATTTCAACCAAGCTAATCTGGGTATATCGACCATCCGATGGTCTCAAAACAAATTCCGAACCTCCTGTTTTCCTCCGAAACATATCCTCAGTAAATAGGTCAAACACAATTTCAACTCGAGGAATAACTGCAATCAAAACAGAGGAAATAATTTTCAACCCAAGTCAAGATTTATTCGAACCACCGGTAAATAACCAAGTAGCTCATCACCCAGAAGCTCACCAGACCTGCTCCTCAGACACACGGTTGTGGTCAAAAACAGATTTTGAAAGATAGTCACAGCCAATGATGTAGTGTTGAGAAACATGCAAAACCAAGGTCAAAACCCAAACCCAAATGCATATTTGACTGAGCATGCTTTCAAAATTTGGTTACATAGGCAAATACAGCTTCTTTACATCCGATTCTGGAACTCTTCCTGGGAAAAACTGTTATCCCCCCCATCCAAAGGAAACTAAAAGTATCACTACCCGAAGTGTGTTTACCAATCCAAGGGCCGAAAGCAGTTAATCATGATGCCGAGTGACAAAGGACATGATGCCTCCCTGCTAATTCAACGGAAGCACCGAAGACGATCCAACCTCCTGTTGTTCAAATTCAGTCTCGTAAACCAAATCCCAGATCCTAATTTTGCCCTGTTATGCTCCAATTCCTAAAGCAACAATTCCATTTCCCATCAAGAAGAAATGATGATAGGTGCAAGGAAAAAGCTAACGACCAAAACGAGAAATTCTAATGAAATCTTTAGAGTATTTAAGTTTCGAGATTAGCTTTACCGATGCCTTAGATGCTCATGGCCCAAATTTTGCTTCGACTTTAAAAACTTAATTGGAAACAAAGAAAATTGACGAATTGGCAAGACTCCCATTAAATGAGAACTGTTCACGGTCATCCTCACATTTTCCAAAAAAAACTTGGAGACCCTGGCCGATTTCTGATTCCATGTGAATTTACGGGGATTACTACATGCAACGTATTAAGCCGATCTTGGTGCGAGCATTAATCTCATGCCTTATCTGTATGAGAAAGATCTCGCCTTTCCCGAACTAACCCAACTTGCCATGAGTTAGAGCCTACAATCGTTCAATCACTGACCAATCGGTATAGCTAAAAGACGTTTCGTCCTAATGGTGAAAAGTTCCATTCCACAGACTTCGTAGTGTTGATTTTAACCAGACCTCACGAGTACCTTCATTCACGGGCGATGTTTTTCTGAAAACCAGTCATGCTTTGATAGATTATTATGAAGGCGAGATTACCCTACGTGTTGGCAAGTAAGCCATCACATTTCAATCTGGACTCAAACTTCAATATACAACGCTGACTACGACCATATGACGGTAAACAAATCGACGTCATCGATATGGCTTGTGATGAGTATTCAGCAAGAGGTCCTAGATTTTTCAAAACGTGATCGCGAGTGGCAATCCCACTCCAATATTTTGAGGCCTATTTTTTCAACTGCTTCTCCAAACTCCACTCGTTTCGGGACCAGGATTTTCTGTTTGAATGGAAGAAGCAGAATTCGTTTTCTTGCACTAGAAGATGATCCAAACATCAATCTGAATGTTTTCCATTAAACTTATCAGATCCTGAGGGGGACATCTCAATTCTAGAAGCAATTTGAACAGTGAACCACCACTCCCCCCCCCAAATCATGACATTATATGCCTGGCAAGTTAGGAAAAGAACTCAAACTCAAGTGAAGCTAAAACAGTCCAATCTTCCGTATATGAACCTCCCGAGGGTTGACTCAAAGACTCCTACCCCATCTTGAGTACGCATTTTAGAAGGTGACACAATGCCCTGTCATAATTGCTAAAGACTTAAAAGATAGGAAAAGGCAGCTCTCTCAAGGTTCTCAATCCACAAGCCGAGCCAGCGCTTGCAGAAACAGTCTCCGAAATAAAGGGTGTAAGCCCAGATATTTTAGTACTCACAAACATTCCTAAGGAGGAGGACTATGAACCCATCTGGCAAAGTCAGAAAGAAGGTAAACCTAAAAAAATCCACGACGATTATCAAGAAAGAGTTTGAAAAACTCTTGACGCTCAGGATTGATATTACCCATCTCTGACAGCCCTTGGTGAGCCCGTTACCTATGTACCTAAGCAAAGTAGGCATGAACCTGAGCAGTACCAATGCTATCTAGATAAAATGAACTAATTCCTACTGCGATAGGTCACGGGATGGCATAATGTATGAGTACAGAAAGCTTAATGAAGCACCCGAAAGATCACTTCACATTGCCTATTCAATGAACCAAAAATGCTCGAAAGACTAGCAGAAAACGAATACTACTGTTTCCTCTGATGTGCATCTCGGGGTATATTTTCAGATCCCAATTACCAAAAAGATCAAGAAAGACAACCTTTTACATGCCCCATTACTGAACATTTGCCATATCAGTCGCATGCTTTTGGGCTATGCAATGCTCCGGCACCTTCCAAAGATGTATGATGGCAATCTTCCACGTATATGATTGAAAAAACGATGGTAAAAGTAATTTATGGATGACATTTCGGACTTTGGGGACTCTTTCTCCACGTAGCCTAGACTCATTGGAATAAGATGGTAGAAGCGCGTGTTGAAGACACCAATAGTGTCTTTCAAACTGGAGAAGAGCCACTTTTTGATACGAAGAAGGCATTGTTTGCTCGGCGACACAAAAATTTTCTAGTAGTCAGGGAATGAGGTTGATAGAAGCTAAAGTTCGAAGTAATAGCTAAACCTCCTCATCCTGACTCTCTTCAAGGTGTTCGTAGTTTCTGGGCACGCCGGTTTTTTACCGACTGATGTCACATTCAGACTCTCAAAAATTGTCCGTCCTATGATCATTGCTTGAAAAGCAGACTCCATTTTCTCTTCTGATGATGAGTATCGATTTCCTTTAATACACTCAAAAGAAATTGACTGAGGCTCCGATCTTAATTGCTCCGACTGGACAATTGCCTAGAACACACACAGTGCGATGCATAGACGACTTCGCTATTGAGCAGTCCTCAGGGCAAAGAAAAAACAAGCATTTCAACCTATACACTATAGCTAGCAAGAACTATGAACCGAGGCTCCACAACTCATTTACACAATGACCGACAAAAAATTACTTGCCTGTGGTGTATGCCTTTGAGAAATACCGTCAAATCTTGTCATGTCCAAAAGCATAGTAGTATACAGAACATCTCAAGCCATCCAAGTATCTCTTGCAGAAGGATGCGTAAGCGCAAGACTCATGCGGTGGATCCTATTGCTCCAAGAATTTGACATTGATGTTCGAGACAAAAAAGGAGCTAGAATCTCGCCGCAGATCATCTTTTAAGACGGAAAACTCCTTCACCAGATAAGGTTCGGAAAAAAAAAACAAAGGACAAATAAATGAAGCATTTCCACTCGAAACCCTATCGGATCTATTGCTCTAATATGGATAATACCCATCGGTTTGCCGATTTTGCCAACTACCATGTATGGGGAAATTCGTTATCCAAGGGAATGACATCCAACAAAGAATAAATTCTTCAAGGATGTCAGCATTATTATCTAGGTATTTATCCCTTCCTGTTTAAGATCTGTGCGATCATGTGATAAACGTTCTGTGTTTCTGGAGGCAAGAACGCTTTAGACATTCACAAGCTTGCCACAGTGGACCTACTGGGGACACTATGGTGCAATTACACAGCAAGAAAAGTCCTTCGATTTAGGATTACCTATTGGCCCACCATCTACAAGATGCCCATGACTTTTGTCACCCGTTGTGACATATTGTCAACGTCAAGGAAAAATTACGCAACGGAGAATCCACAAAACTCCCTATCCAAGTTTTTGGGCGACAAATCTTTGACATGATGGGGCATTGACTTTATTAGGGCCACTTCCGACTATCAAGAGGGACAAGTTACAATACTCAGTGGCTGTTAGACTAACTTTCAAAATGGTTAACGCAGAAAGCGTCTCCCCACCCTAATAGGCCCAAAGTTGTTTTGCAATTTATTTAAAAACTCATCTTGTTCCCCGATTTGGGCACCCCGAGCTATTATAAGGTGAACGCGAACTCATTTTTGCAATGACCAAATTTTCAGTATGCTTAAATACGGAGTTACTCATCGTCTCCTACCACCGCGTAACAATGCCACAAACAAGTGGACAAGTGGAGGAAATCCAATCGTGTAGTTAAAGCGTATTACTTGAGAAAATCAGTGCCTCCATGGTCGGACAAACTAGATAATGCATTATGGGAGCCTTCCGCAGACGATTACAAAAACCATTGGTGTATCCCATATAAGTAGTGTACGGGAGGCATGTCTATCTACCGATCGAGTTAGAGCCCAATAGCCTACTGGAGCCCCTCAAGCATACAAATTTTTGATATCTAAAACAGCGGATCTACTCGAAAAATTCAACTCAGTGAACTTAATGAACAATCGTGCGATCATTAGCTTTATGAAACTCTTTGATCTATAAAGAGAAAACCGAAACGAGAACCATGAACACAAAAATCAAAAACGCGTGTATCAACCGTCGGTGATACGAGTCCATCCTCTTCAACTCTAGATTAAAGATTTCTCAGGCAAGCTTAAGACCCGCTGATGTGGACCATTCACTGAAACCCAAGTTGATTTCCATAGGCACTGTTCGTAGTATATCTCAAACTCCGGGCCCATGTCGAAAGTGAATTGGTCATCGAATAAAACCACTACTTGGAGTGGACATACCAACCGAGACTTGTCCCGGGATCTCCAAATCGTTCCCCATAGGGACCAATAAATTCGGGGAGACGGGTCAAGCGTCGGACCTAAACAACGCTTCGTGGAGGCACCCCATGCTTATCCGTAGTATGTAATAAATAAGTGTTTTTGTGTGAGAGGGCTTTCATTTTCCATTACCCGTGTTTTGTCCATGTGTTGTTTGCTTTGTTTTATATGTCCAGAATTTCCCGGTTTGTGAAGACTCTCGTGCTTACAGTATCCACATGAGTTCACATCCTCAGCTTCATTTTGGGAATCCAGTATCCAAATCTCAATCGACAACGTTTTATCTTTTCTGGCACACTCTCTATAAACGTCCTTAGATTAACGTTAGGTACCTCCTTTGAAACAACGAGGACGATGTTGTAAGTTCTAGTATGGGGGTCTTCATTTGATTTTGCCCGCATTCGTTGTTATTACGTAAATCCCGTTTTTACCACCAAATTTCTTAGCAAAATACCAAAAAAAAATGAACAATTTTAAAAATATCTACTAACGAATAAACATAGAGTGTTTTGTCACATTTTGACTTTCCTAATGCGGTAAAAGAGAATAATTTTGACTCGTTCGGCGTGTTACAGCCCTATCTAAATTTTCCTCAACTACTGCTTGTAGTCTAAGCTTCACGATTCGATTGCTTCGAATTCTTATAATAAAGTGAAGAAACAAGCAAGTGATAGAAGTTATAATATTAAGTATTTATGTGCTGAACAAAAACTTATATGTAGTAACTGTGGCTTTCTTCTCCAATTACTTGTCTAATCCACTAATTACATAACGTACTCAATTCAGTTCAAACTAACCATCATGTTTTTTAGAAAAAGCTTCAAATTTTGTAACTTGATTCTTAAGTAGCGAGATTTAATTCTGTTTCTTATACACTCGAAAAGTTTAAAATGCCACAAAAGAAAGCACGAATTGAAGTATGAATGCAAAAATGCATGAATAATTGAAATTAATGCCAATGAAGGCATACAATTTGATTACATGGAACAAGTAAAAGATGTGTCGTGATATCCCTACTGATGCTAATCCAGGTGGGGGTTCTGCAAAGCTAAGACATCTTTACTCCTAAGGATTTGGTATCGTTGCTGATTTATCTCACCAGGAATCGAGGTCTATGTGGGGGTCAAACTGATGACACTAATCCTTACATATAGGAAAGAAGGTCTTGTTATGATTTTCCCACACGGCTTGTGATTTCCCACTACGCTAGCAACGGGGTGGGTTTTCAAACTAAGAACATCGGTCGTTGGTTGTGATATCCTACTAGGGAGCGAGGCCTAGGTAGGTGTTCAAACTAAGCAACGCATTCCTAGCTTTAAGAACTTATGATTATAATGATGAAGATGTTGCAAAAAGTTCTACAGTTAAAATCTCGTTCTTTAAAATCAAGTTACAAGGTCCTAATAAGTTGTTGCTTTGAGTCATGATTCATCTTGAATCACGACTATGGAAATAAGTTGATCTATGGTTGAGTTGAAATGAGTACACACATTTAAATCATATATTCATGTTGGGAGTTAAAAGTTCACAAGTCATAAGTATGAGTGCTTAGCATTTAGACTTATATTGACAAATGATCTTGTTTAATTGCTTGGTTTGGAACTAGTGAAAAATCGGGGACGATGAATTTATCCGTCAGGACATCCGTAGATTATTCTATGGGCGTTTCTCATTCTATGATCCCAATGTTGATATAATAAAGGAAGTCAAACAGGAAGTCGAGAAAAGAAAAAGGAAAATCCAAAAATATTAGGGATAGTTAGTGTATAGATAAAAAATGGTGAAAACGGGACTTGTCGAAGCTTTTGATTCTTTAGTTCCCCTTGACGAACACTTAGCTACTTTTCGAGGTTATTAGTCGAGGGGGATTGAGATTCTTAGTTTTCGTAAATGTTTACTTCATAACATTGCGTGAGGACACGGCAATACCTTAGTATGGGGGATTTTGGTATGTGTTTAATTACACATACCTTTTACCTTTAAAAACGAGCTAAAATAACCAAAAACGGACTTAAAATGCCAAATATATGCTTGTTTTGCTAATTGTGTTGTGCAGGAACGGATATCTAAGAAAAGGACGAAAAACGAAGCCAAAACGACAAAACCGGACACGGAATGGAAAAGCGTGGAAAAGACACAGTCAAGTCCAAGCCCAAGTGTCAAAAAGTCAACCCAAGTCAACCCCGACAAACCCGAAGCCAAAAAGTCAAGAAAAACAAGTTTAGGGACTAAACTTGTTAAGTCCCTAAACTTATTTAAAGAGGAGAAAGAAGAAAAGAAAGAGAAGGGCCCATTCTGCCAATTTGGCAAAGTTAAACCTCAAGGGGCAAAACTGCCAAAGGCATGAACTTATACTAACAAGGACGTGTACTGTAATTGCTTATATAACCCTCAAGGGGTTAATTTGCCAAGTCCTCAAACCCTTTGATAACACAAGGACCAACCTTGCAACACTCCTTATAACCATGAGGGACCAAAAGTGGCAAAACCCTAAACCTTTGCCTGTTATACCCAAACAAATTTTCCCGCCCCTTTTTCCCCCCAACACAACTCACGGGTCATCTTCCTCCCTTTTATCCCATAACCCCAATTCCACCATGGATAAACCTTTCCCTCCCCCTCCACTAAGCTTTCCCAGCTGTAAGATTGCCAAGTTGGCAATCCCACAACTCCCCAAGCTTATTTCGACGGTTTAGATGATCCGAACAAGCACCAAGGTGAATGAAGGGCCAAGATTTATTTGTGTTCACACTCTCACAACAAACACAACTCATTTATGTGTCTACAAAGAAACACACCCAAGAGAAGCCAAGAAAAGACCAAGACAGGAACCCTAGCTTGTGTTTTTCTATATAAGCTTTGTAAGCCCTTGAGGCAAAGGAAGTAGTTTTTTTTAGTAAGTTTTTTAGTGTTTTAAAAGTTTAGGTGTTAAGTTTTAAGCTAAGTTCTTTTATGTACTTGCATTTCACAGTTTTAATGAAAATTCAGTTGTTTTTATAATTGTGTTCTAAGTTACAATATTTCTTTTAAAACATTTAAGCTTTCATTAAGCACATTTTATAACCTGTTTTAAATTAAAACACAAGTTTAAGGAGAATTCAAAAGCAAAGTTACTGTGTGATCAAGAATGGATGAATAAGCTATTTTGGAAGGCTTATTGGTTATTGCTTAGTTTAAGCTTATTTATAAGCTGTGGGTAGGATTTAGAGCTTAATTAGGTTTCAAAAACCCTGTTTTGAGCAAGGGTTAGAGGTACATTCCTTTTAAATTTTGCTTAAAAAGTACTGTAGCAATTGCTTATTTAGCTTATTCTGAGCTTATTAATGTCTTGTGTGCTTATTTATGTCAATTAATGCTTAAGTGTGCTTCCTAGTTACTTTTCACTTCATTTTCATACAAGTTGCTAAAAACTGTCAAATTTAGCTTATCCTGTCCTAGCTTATTATCTATCTTAAAGTGCTTATTTGTTTAACTTTTTATCTTTTTATTGTCTTAAATTGCTTAAGTAGTAGTAGACTTTTAAAAATTTCAGTTACATTTAGTTTTTATAGGTTTTTAAATCATCTCTAAAAATTAAAGGGGTGTTTGGGTTAAAAGTAAAAACGGGTCAAAAATGGTTTTGGTATGGGTTGGGGTCACAAGTTAGATAAAGCTTAAGTATTTGAGCTTATTTAAGTGTGTTTTCTAAAGCTTTTCAGTCAAAAGCCTGTTTTTTCAAGTTTGCACAAGTGCCTTTCAAATCTGTGGTTTTTAAAAGAAGCTACAAGTGCTTATTTCATAAGCACTTGGGATCTTGAGTTTTAGTGTCAAAAAGAGTGTCTTTTGTGTGATTAAAACAAGCTGTTAAAAGTGTTTTGGTCATTTGACTTTGTTGAGTCAAAGCTGTCAAAAAGGTTAGGTGTTAACTTTTTAAGCCAAACAAGCACTTTTTCATTCTCTAAAATCAGCAAGTTTAAATGGTTTTTGGAAGCCAAAAATTTGTGCACAAGTTCTTTTCTTGATGTTATTTAGCTGTTTTAACTTATCTTTTAATTTTGAGCTTATATGACAGCTTTAAATAAGCTGTCAAATAAGCCCTTGTTTTAGCACTAATTCTCCCCTGGTGCTAGGGGGTAACTTTTAAGCCCTTTTGTTTAGCTTTTTAGTGAACTTAAGCCTTAGGTTTTGGCTTATTTTAAAAGCCAATAAGCTCTTTATTAAGCTCTCTCAAATTCAGTCCTTAAAAAGCACTCTTGATGGCTTATCTTTAAGCCAAGTTGTTGTCCTTGAGCTTAATTTCATACCAACAGTACTAACTCCCTAGTTAGTACTGTTGTAGGTATAAAGCTTCTTCTTGGCTTATTCAGCTTATTTCATAAGCTCATTTGTGCTCCTAGTTGCTTTTTAGGATAGTGTGTTAAGTTGCTGTGCTTATTTTCCATTTACCTTGCTTATTTAGAGTAAACAGTTAAGCCTTTTTGTTTTTAAGCTTAGTTTAGCCTTTGTCTAAGTTAAGTCCTTTTTCAGCTTATTTAGTTTCCCCATTTAGCACTTTAGTGCTTATTTAAGTTAGTTTAGGCCCCCTCTTAGCTTATTTTGTCCAAGTTAGCTTATTAGTCCACAAAAAGTCCAAAAGGCTTAGCCACTTTTTGCTTATTAAGCTTAGTTTAAGTTTCTGTCATATAAGCCCTCTCAGCTTATTTAGTTGTAGGATTAGCTCAAAATG
>BQNB010113186.1:0-18138 GCA_026074375.1 Tanacetum coccineum
GCTTTTTCTTCTTTAGAAAAAGCTAGTTGTTTCATTATATAAAGATCTTCTTTTTCTCATTCTCTCTAACCTCTCTCTTCTTTCTCTCTCTAAAACAACTGAATCTTTCTTTATCTCTTTTCTTGGTTCAATTCGTGGTTCGTAATATGAAGTGAAAGTGTAAATCGGGTTCCTACATATGCCTTGTAGCTTGAGAAGAGATTTCGGTTACCCATCATGTGTTTAGAGCATCTGCTATCCTTTATCCAATCATCGGGTTCCAAGTCGACTTCAAGGCATATCTCAATTGATGCTTGAGCTACTAGACACGTTTCATTATTGACTTTCTCATCATCTTCTTCACCGCTATCACTCCAAGAACCTTCGACAAATGCTCTTTGGTTATTGTCTTTCGGTGGTTTTGAACATTCTCCAATAAGATGATTCGGGTCTTCTCATCTAAAACATTTTCTATCACTTTTACCGTTTTTATCGTCTCGGCTTCTTTGAAACGTCTTTTTATCGTTCCGAGGTTGTCTCACGAATCTACCTCTTCTCTTGAAAAACTTCTTGAAGTCTCTTACCGCCATGGTGTATTCTTCGTCTTCACTTTCGAAAGTCGAATACTCATCATCACTAGATTCTTTCTTAGCCTTTAAAGCAGGAGATTTCTTTTCAACTTTTGCTTTGACTATTTCGGAATCTTTCTTGATGATCATTTTGTGAACTTTGAGTTTCTTGATAAGTTCATCAAGAGATAGTGCTGTTAAGTCTTTCGACTCTTCAATTGCTGTAACCTTTGCTCTCCATTTAGGATGTAGAGCCTTGAGAAATTTCCTAACGTAGTTCTTTCTAGAATAACCTTCATCAAGAGCTTTTAGACTAGTAATAATGGTATTAAATCTAGCAAAAGCCCTATCTATAGATTCTTCTTTGGAAATGACGAATTGTTCATATTGTTGAACCAAAAGGTTGATCTTATTATCTTTGACTTGACTATTACCTTGGTGGGTAATTAACAATGTTTTCCAAATTTCTTTTGCCGTATTACACATGAAAATTCTTTCATATTCTTTTCTAGGCAAAGCATTATAAATAACCATTTTAGCTTCGTTATTTTTCGAAAGGGATAACCTCATCTAATTTGGTTCCCGGATTTTGTTAAATGGGTTGAAAATCACCGTTGGTAATAACATGACAAAGATCTAGATCTTTTGATTTAACATATGTCTCGAATCTATTTTTCCAATAAATAAAACTATCACTTTCAAAGAGTGGTGGTCTTTGCATAGATTGCCCTTCTAGATATTTGTCGAAATCCATACATCAATCCAAGCTTTAAAATACATTATATTTTAAAATGTTGAGTGACCTTGGCTCTTGCTACAAATTGTGGAAACTAGAAGGGGGGGTTGAATAGTTTACAGGTTCGTTTTCATTTTAAAAACTTTGCTTACAAAATATCTAGATTCGAGTTGTATGTTTAACCAATTCACAATAAGAACAAACAATACAACAATCTAAACTAAAGCTAAATAACAATGAAAATAATATGAAGAGATAGGAAAGGAACAATCAAACCAAGATACCAAGATTTATAGTGGTTCGGCTACGAAGCTCTTCTTCGCCCTACTCCACTCCCCGAATATCCTACTCGAGATTTCACTATGTCAACAAGCTCCCTTCAGGCGGAGAAAACCGTTTACATGTCGCTTACGCTATTTTTCGACACTAAGCTAAATGTCGAGTCCTAATCTTAGCTAGAACCAATCTACCACTTCACAATCAATACCCAATCACTAGATCTACACTATCGGATTTACACACTATCCGAATCACACAAATACACAAGATAATTACAATATAGATTTGGTACTTAGAAGAAAAGAGGAGAGATCACTAATCAACACTTCGTTTTTTAGCAAATACAAGTGTTCTTCTCTTGCACTTGAATGAGAGGGAAGAGATGAGAAGAAAAGATTAGATCACTTGAAACAAGATTAAGAGATGTTAGTGATCAAGATATTTAGTGAGAGAAAGAAGGTTTTTAGAGAGAGAAAGAAGTGTGAGAAAATTAGTGCAAATAGGTCTGATTTATAGCCAGAGATGAAGCAGTATTTATAGGCAGGAAAATCCAACGGTTACTGGCGGCGGTCCCGGCGGTCCTAGATATATAAGGGGGCCGCCAGGTAGACTCCGCTCCTTTTTCTGTCTTTTTATGAGGAATGTTGTATCTGGTATAGAAGCTTCCGTTTTGGGGGGAAAATTTAAATTTTAAATTTTAAGTTTTTAATAAAACTTTTCTTTTAATTAGAAAATATTTTGTATATTTAATTTTGAGAAAATATTATGTAAAAATGTAATGGATAAGAGAAAAATATTTTCTTAATCATTAATCTTGTTTAATGATTTGTTTGTTCATACCTTAAATGATTACTAATCTTAGAAATGGAAATTTACGATTAATAATTTGTAAACGTTTAATTTTATCGTAAACGTTTTTACATTTTGCTATTATCAAAACGTTGATAGGTCGAAAAATATAAATAACATTTTTGGACATTATTTGTATTAACATATTTGATAACATCAAACATTTAATACTTTTTGGTATCAAATTTCCTATCAAAATGCATGTAATTATCTTATAAATGCCTAAAAATGGTACCTAATCACTTATTTCTTGTTTTCAGGAAGAAATTGAGCATTTATGCAAGAAACATGGGATTTGGACACAAAAACAAGCAAATATAGATTTTTTAAGACATTTTACGGCGTAACCAGCTCGCAAAGGTTACGCCGTAACATAATTAAGGCAAGAATGGTCATCACCAAGGTTACGGCGTAATTACTTGCAACGTTTACATTGTAACACATCTCATTATGGAACGATGAGTCATCCGAGTCAGCATTCCGACGTAACAAGGAGCAGAAGTTACGCCGTAACATCAATTTTACCTACAATAAGGAAGCCTACATCCGCATGATTACGGCGTAACCACACACAAGGGTTATGCCGTAACAAGTTTGAAAAGTATAAATATAACTCTCATTCTGCATATTCATCATCAACCCTTCTACCATAGCATCAAGGGGCGAACCAAGCTTCCAAGGGTCGAAGAAATCCATCTGAAGTCCAAGGGAGAAATCACTTTACTTACTTTTGTATTTAATCATTCATAAACGAATAATGTAAGAATTATGAGCTTTCAATCAATGAATCCCTTCATTATTTCTTATTATTCTGTTACCATGAGTGGCTAAGCACTTCTAGTGTTGGCCTAGTTATGTAATTACTAATGTATTGATTAATGTTTCTTGTTTAATTATCGTTTTATTTGATATCCTTATAGCAAGTCATAGATCCCTGTGTTTTGGCAATATTGAAAGTAGTTTGGATCTGGTTAATTCTTTTATTAGGCAAACCGCTGAACTTAGGATTACAAAGGTACTAGGATAAGTTGGAATCTATCCTAGTGTAGGAATCGATATGATCACCGCCTTAATTACACTAAATACTTAAAGAAGCGCATGAACTATTTCAGAGAGAGTTAATAACCTGTTTAGGTTATAGACATGTCTTTTGGATGGTTGGTACTTAATAGCTACATCCAAGATACCTTAACATTGAGACTTTCAAGCAATTGGGATCCATGGAAGTATAGGACAGACCTCGAACGTCAATTTAAATCTGTCATTATTAGAACACTAATAAAATGCTATTTAGACTCTGCACTAGGAAACATGTCATATACCTTAGTAATGAAGTAACTAGGTTAGCACGCTTTTCTCCCTATAGTCTTCTTCCCAACTTACTTTTTTGCATTTACTTTCTATCTTAATTCTCAACATTACTCAAAACCATTTTCAAACCTGTCACATTTCAAATTATGCCTAATCTAAACTTAGCTCTTGGGACGAACTCGGATTTATCAATCCTACATTACACACGATCGGGTTCCCGTTAGTGCGTGTAAACATCGGTGAACAAGTTTTTATAAATTTAAAACTTGTTAAATTATTTCTTTAAAAGAAAATCCGCATCATGGGGCTATGAACTCACCTTAATTAGTGGAGTAAAGTAGTAGAAATAGAACGATCACACGGTGTTGCACGACTGTACTCGGTCACGACCTAATTATAAACGTTGTTGATTCTGAATTAATTCCATGGGAAATTTTGATAATGCATAGGAGTTGCTCAAAAGTAGTTGTACAATTTTTACGAGAGAGGTTTAGTATCATTGATTGTGTGGTGGCTGTAATAGTTTTGACTCGATAAAGTATATCACAATATTTAGTATATATACATAGAGTATATAAGAGAAATAAACAAGAGCAAATAAGTTTTGGCGATTTACCCGATACCCCAAGTTTTTATATGAGTGTCTTCACGTTTTTAATTTACGAAATAAGTAATAGAAGTTTTATATTTATAAAAGTTTAATAAAAATATATTTTTCGTTATTTAGTTGGGTATTAAAATAATAATAGTGTATTATTTTTTCTTTTTATTGATGTTAAGTAAAATACTTAATAATTTATAAGTAAGTATGTAGTTTAGCTTATTTATCAAGTTTGAGTATAATAATCATTTATTAATTATAAAATACTATGGTTTCGTTCTTTTGTCGAGTTTTAAGAAAATAAGTTTTACAAAATATTTCTAAGTGTACGGTTTTTATAAAATTTCGGCATGACCCGTTCATTTATATTCGTTTCCAAAGTCTTAGACTTTACCAAAAAATACTTTCCAAATATATTTCTCATTTCTTGTCAACGCTAAATCTCTACATTTAATCCTACGTTTTATCCGAAACTCGTTCCAACTATGTATATACTACTTCAAGTCCATATCTAAACCAATTTGACAAGTCGTTCAATAATAGAGAGATACGTATGAAAATAAGCTATAATATTAATAAGCCAAACTTATAAGTTGAAAATAAGCCATAAACCCTTATTCAAAATAAGCCAAAAGTCATTGGGACCTTAATGGGATTTTAGGCCCAATAAGCCTAAACGAAGGTTACGAAATGCAATAAGCCTAAAAACGAATCAATAAGCAATACAATAAGCAAATAAGCATGTAGCCTATCAAATAAGCCATGAAATAAGCCACCCAATAAGCCATGCCATGAGCTTATAGCTCACGGCTTGGGTTGGGTGTTGGGCCGAGGCCCACGAAACCAAACAAGCTCACGTGGGCTTATTTATTAAACCCAATAAGCTCAAATCCTTTTTAGCACTCAATAAGCTATGAAAATAATCTAGAAAAATAAGGTGAAACTTGAATAAACTAAAAGTTCAAACCTTTTTGGTTTCTTTTTGGGTCGAACCATACATAAGCTCAAATATGCACTTTGAGTTTATTAATAAGCCGAAAATAAGCAATAAGCGTTATAGTCAGATATTTCTTTATAAAAAACACAACCAAGCCAACAAAACTACACTTTTCCTTGTTCCATTTTTATGATTTTCGAAACATATATAAACCCTTATTAGGGTTTTGTAAACTTTAAATCTTTTCTTTTTACAAAAACACTTGTACAACTAGCTTATTTACATGGTAAGATTAAAGGAAGTACAAGAAAAACTTAGAAAAGATGAGCTTACGAAGATGATGGTTTAGGAGGTGATTAAAGATGAACTAACACCCAAATGTTGTTTAAAATACCCAAACTATTATTAAAATCAAACCCAAATAATCCTTTAGTTTCCAAAATCCTTGATCAAAAATAAAATATGTGTGTTTGTGTGTTTTTCTAGAGTGAGAGAAATGTTTAGACGGGAATAAGAAATGAGGTGAATCTAGATACTTATAATATGAATTCAAAAATGGGAATCCTAGGATGTAAAATATCAAGTGAATACCATGGAGATTTTGGTGGGAGGATGTTGGGGAATAATTGGACAACCAAAGCAAAAGAATAAAATTTGTGTTGTGTGTGTGGTTTTTGACGTGAGTGAG
Organism: Tanacetum coccineum; assembly: GCA_026074375.1. NCBI lineage: Eukaryota > Viridiplantae > Streptophyta > Magnoliopsida > Asterales > Asteraceae > Tanacetum > Tanacetum coccineum. Next base: position 5,950 of record BQNB010113186.1, read on the forward strand.
CAAGAGAAAAGGGGGACCAAAACAAATTTCAAAATTTGATTTCTTAGCAAACTAATATATCTAAATATTTATTTAGGATCTTTAAGCTATTAAGCATGGTAAAGGATTTTATTTCTAGTAATATACACAATACCCAAAAAATACAAAACGCGCAAACTTTTAGAAATAATCTCAGATGTTTAAATATATTCATGATAGATAGGAACACGTTAGTCTTCCAAAGTCTACACTATTTTGAGAGTCGGAACGCATCCAACGGATGTTTTCAGTTACACGCGAGAAAACATCCCGGTTAAAGGTCAATTTATCACGTAATAAAATAAAGTCAAACGACTGCACGAAAAAGTCAAAGATGACGACTTGGAAATTTACGGAGTGTGACATCCTTCCCCTGTTAAAAGAGCTTTGTCCTCAAAGCTTAAGACGTGGCATTCGGTACCGATACGGGTTTTGAAAACAAGTGCAGGTATTCCTTTTGAAAATGATCTTTACATTCCTAGGTGAACTCGAGACCTACCTCGAGTTCCACTGAACCTTAACGATAGGTATACGACTCTACTTTAGACATTTAACCTCACAGCCCATAATTTTGACTGGTTCTTCGATGAAGTGAAGCTTGTCATCGATTTGGATCTCGTCCAATGGAATAACAAGGGTTTCGTCGGATAAGTATTTCTTCAGGTTTGACACGTGGAAAGTACTATTGACACGACTCAACTGTTCTGGGAATTTGAGTCGTTAAGCAACGGTTCCAACTTTGGCAAGAATCTTAAAAGGTCCAACATAACGCGGGTTCAGCTTCCCCTGTTTGCCAAAACGTATCACCCCTTTCCATGGTGACACTTTTAACATGACCCTATCTCCCACTTGAAACTCAAGGGGTTTTTGTCTCTTGTGAGCATAAATCTTTTGACAATTACAGGCGGCTTAAATTCGGCTCTTGATTTGAATAATTTTCTCAGTTGTCTCATGCATAATCTCTGGACCAGTAAGCTGACTGTCTCCAACTTCAGCCCAGTAGATGGGAGATCGGCATTTGCGATGATACAATGCCTCAAATGGCATAGCCTTAATGCTCGTATGATAGCTATTGTTGTACAAAAATTCTATTAACGATAGATGTCTATCCCAGACTTTTCCAAAATCCATCACACATGCATGCAGCATGTCTTCTAATGTCTAAATGGTTCTCTTACTTTGACCATCAATTTATGGATGATAAGCTATACTCATATCTAACCGAGTACCTAATGCTTTCTAAAGTGACTACCAAAAGTAAGATGTCAATCTACTATCTCGATCTGAGATGTTCAAAACTGGCACTCTATGTCTCGATACCATTTCCTTTAAGTATTGTCTCGTTAGCTTCTCCATTGAATCCGTTTCCTTCATGGGCAGAAAATAAGCAGATTTGGTGAGGCGGTCAACGATTACCTAAATCGTGTCTTGACCGATCGATGTCTTTGGCAATTTAGTAATGAAATCCATTGTAATATTCTCCTATTTCTACTAGGGAATCTCGGGTTGTACCAATAGACCAGGCGATTTTTGATATTCAGCCTTAACCTTGGCGCACGCTATACACTTACTGACATTGGTGGTGATTTTTGCCTTCATGTTGGGAGTATAGCTTCTTTAATTCATGGTATATCTTATCTGATCCAGGATAAATGGAATACTTCGACTTATGTGTCTCGTGCATAATCAAAGCTCTCAAGTCACCAAAACACGGTATCCAACTCCTATTTTTTAAACACAACGTTCTATCAGAACGGGGTTCAAGTTTCTTAATCATACCACGTAAGTGTTCAGTTTTGTAGTTCTCTTCTTTCCATGCCTCAGCTTGAGCGTTTGAAATTTGCATGAAAGATTTAATCCAATGGTCATAACTAAGGCTAGAACCCGTAGTGGCTTAATTATTTCCTTTCAGCTCAGTGCATCCACCACTACGTTTGCCTTTCCTGGATGGTAATGTATCTCATAGTCGTAATCACTCAACAACTCTAACCATCTCCACTGCCTCATGTTCAGCTCCTTCTGATCAATGATGTGGTGCAAACTCTTATGATCAGTAAACATGATGCACTTCGTACCATACAGATAATGTATCCACATATTTAGAGCTAACACTACTGCTTCAAGTTCTAAGTCGTGTGTAGTATAGTTCTTTTCAAGAATCTTGAGTTGGCGGGATGCGTAAGAAATAACCTTCTCCTTTTGCATTAAAACCCTGCCCAACCCTTAGTGCGAAGCATCGCAGTAGACGACGAAGTTCTCACTACCTTCGGGTAAAGCCAAAATCAGCGCACTACAAAATTTCTGTTTCAACATCTAAAAAGCAGTTTCCTCCTTTTATCCCCAATCAAACTTTACACTTTTCTAAGTCAGTTTCATCATAGGCTTAGCGATATTTGAGAAACCTTCGATAAATCGTCGGTAGTAGCCGGAAAGACCTAAGAATTGGCGAATCTCTGTAGGTGTCTTAGGTGATGCCCAATATTTGATTGACTCAATCTTCACAGGATCAATGTGAATGCCTTCACTATCAATCATGTGACCGAGAAACTGTACTTTCAAGAGCCAAAATTCACACCTTGAGAATTTAGCATAAAATTCCTCTTTCTTAAGTAGTTCTAGGATTAACTTAAGGTGTTCCTCCTACTCCTTCTCATTCATGGAGTAAATCAAGATGTCTTCTATGAATACTATCACAAACTTATCTAGATACGGCTTGCACACCCGATTCATCAGATCCATGAATACCGCCGGTGCGTCAGTTAGTCCAAAAGGCATAACTTGAAATTCAAAATGACCATAGCGTGTTCTGAACTCTGTTTTATGAATGTCTTTTTCTTGAACTCTGAGTTGATGATAACCAGATCTCAGGTAGATAAAAAGTAGACACTCAATCCTTGTAGTTGGTCAAACAAGTCATCAATCCTTAGAAATGGATATCGATTCTTCACAGTTATCTTGTTTAACTCATGGTAGTCAATGACATCCTGATGGATCCATCCTTCTTTTTAACAAATAATACTGAAGCTCCCCAAGGTGAGGAACTTGGTCTTATAAATCCTTTTTTGAGTCTTAATGCACGAGATGGTATTTAATCTAGACGTATTTCTACTATCGTTTCTATTACCTTGAATAGCTAAGGTTTCATTAACGTAGGGAATACGTATGAGCTTGTCATCAAAAACAATGATGGCGTGATTCTTCGTCAACCAATCCATACAATTTCTACGGGCATTAAGTCAATGTTGAACATGTGGTTTAGAAAATATAGGGTACAACCTAGAATTATAGAATTGGTTCCTATTGTCTTCCCGTCAGCTACCTCTGTGGTGTACTTAGTGTCTAAGGCAGTTGGAACGATGTTACTTAGAAGGTTAAAATCAACCGAAGTAAGGCTTCTATGAGCTAGGTTCTATGTACTTGCAATAATTGCGTCCTTTGCTTTAACTTCAAGTCCATTAGAAGTTTCATCAGTATAAGAATCTCATAATCTTCATAATTCTAACTCACTAAAAGATAAGTCAATCGAAGGAAATCTCCTAGTTTCCTCTCATGGGCGGTTTCTAGGTTTAGGCCATATAATAAATCATCAGTGTAATTGCACTAGTTGGGAATTGTCCTAGGGTGACTAGCGGTGTAACTTGATTCTCGACTGAAGGCGCGATGTAAGATAAGGTTGGCTCTACTTGCTAAGGTTGTGTAAAACTCTACTTAGTTACAGCGTTGGCTAATACAGACATTCATAACAAGGAAAACGTAGGAATTCGCACATAGTGTATCGATAGAAATTAATAGAAAAGTTATTTTGACAAGGTTTTAGGGTGACTATTTCTAGTTTAGCATGATCCTTCTTGAATTAGACATAGGTGATCAGGCTATGTATAATTTAGGGACTATCGATGAAATGCTCATTTCGTCAAACTAGTGTTATGTTTAAGAATTTTATATGGTATAAACGGTATGGTTTATATGGTAGAAACACAGTTCGTAAAAACGAAAACAAGGTAGTTTATAGAACGACATAAGACATTTTGTAAGATAGCGGAAAATAGTTTATGAGGTGATAGCAAAATAGTTTACGAGAAAATTACATGACAGTTTATAATGTAGCAGTAAGGAGTTTATGATATGGTAACAAGTAGTTGACAAAATAGTTTATAAATGACGACGAAATAGTTTATAAAAGACAGCGAAATAGTTTATAAGATGACAACAAAATGATTTTGTAACATGAAATCAAAATAGTTTACGAGCTAATAGCAAAATGATTTATAAGATAATAGCAAAATAGTTTATAAAATGTCAACAAAGTAGTTTATAAAATGATAGCAAGAGAGAAAATGATAGTGAAATGGTTTGTAAGACGGTAACAATTTAAGGACTGTAACTAACGGAATCATCAAGACTCATAAGTTAATAGAGAATTTTAAAGACATCCACACAATACAACGAAATCCATTAGGAAAGTACTAGTGCAAATATCTTAGGGAATACGGTCCATGTCTACTTAGGTTTCATTAGGCAAGGTAGGAAAATCTCTCCTTAGGCATCAACATTATCTTTGTCGGCGTTAGAGTTTCTATGAGTTTTTACCTTCTAAATCCGGTTTACAAGGTTCAGCTTTGGATAATCACTATATTGTAATGTCATGGCTTTCCACACTCCTAATAGGTACCTCAGGTTTCTAATTTGCCACTGCGGCCTCTAAGTTGTTATCGAAATGAGTTTCCTACAATTGTTAGTCATATCACCAACTCTTTTGTGGTTGTTGCACTTCACAGTGCATGGCCTAGTGTGGTGCAACTTATACTTGTTGCAGGAAGGTAACTTTGCTACATATCCATTTTTGTTATTTGGTCTAGCAATGTAAGCTCTCACGACCTTTCGTCGTTGATTTTGTTGTCGGCATTCCTTGCCACCTTGGCTTCCTAACGTACGACTTGATCCATCGAGTCGTGAGCCATGCAGATTTTTGCCTTATAGACAACAATAACTTCAATAGCATTAGCAATTCGTTGTGTTACAATATGCTTGAACCTCACGAAACTCATTCTTTGTCTCGTTGTCGGTATTTTCTTCAAAATCGAACGGAGTAAAGAAAATAAAATAAGTTGAATTTCAAAAGTCATGTTTCCAAAAATGGAATGTTACGAGGTGATGAGTTAAAGTCATGTTTGAATTAATCAACATGTTTCTAGGAAATGGGTCACGAAATAACGTACGTGTTTCAACAGTATGGGGTGGGTGTTCAACCTCGTTTTCGAAATCGGATATCAAGATAATCAGTGGGGTCGACAAACTGTGATAAGTTTCAAGGTTTTGTAAAACCGTGTTATGTAAAGTCATGAAATTTTTTTAAGGACCATCATATAACTCATGATATTTTAGAAATAAACGATACCATTTTTTCACTACAATGTTTTAGAAATACACGAGACTATTGTTTCACTCACAATGTATTGGAAATACACGAGACTATTGTTTCACTCACAATGTCTTAGGAATACACAAGACCATTTTTTTACTCACAATGTCTTAAACATACCCGAGACCATTGTTTCACTTAATGTCTTAGAAAAAGTTTTAGTATTAATATAAATAACCTTTATATAAAATCAACGGGAAAATCTACGTAATGTAAAATAAACGCAAGGCAGAGATAAACCCATAACAGAACAAGTTTAAGGCAAAATGATACTCGCGTATACGCCATAGCAAAATCATGTAAAAGGCATATGTAAATGCACGTAAGGATCACATACTAGTTATAGACCAGACCTAATTATTCTACCTGGATCTCTAAAACCTTGGCTTTAGATACCAATCTGTCACACCCCCAAACAGGGTCCCGTTAGAATAGTTAACCATGGGCGTGACTTGTCATGGATATCACAAACACAAGGTACAAGAACGACCTCTAAAGGGTACATTTGAAATTCATACTTGTTACATTAATAAAATATATAGCTTTACATTCAACCCAAAAGAAGTTTTAAAGTTTGTGAAAGCGAAATGAAAGTTTGATAAATCAATAACAAGCGTGATAAATAGAATTCTTAGAAATGGTAGACACATATTACAATTTGACTTCAAGTAGCACCTTGAGCGAATATCCAACCTAAGCACCTGAAAACATTGCTTAAAACGTCAACACACGTTGGTGAATTCATAGGTTTAAACTGAAACATAATAGTGTGGACCAGAAGTTATAAAACGTATGTGACTATTATAATAAATACAATATCACATAAAAGGGTGTTTACGCTGCACAAAGCTCATGATACCAAGGCTCAATAAGTATGTAGCATATAATCATGCCAGTTGAAACTTGCCCTAAAGGGTGTCAAACCAACGACCACCAAACGAAATTCGACATGACATACATTCATTTGTTCGGTACCTCCGATACAAGTAAGCGCTACTTACCCAGATGGGGGTTATTAGCCCCAATAGATCTATTTATTCACTCGCGCTCACTCAACTAGTACGGTTGGTCAAGAGATTAACGGTTCACGATAGTTCGGGCAGATAGTAGTTTAAATACAAACTTAGGTAGCACAAAAATGAGTAAGAGTAACGTAAAACACTTGTGTCTAGTTTTCAAAACAAGCAATGTTCTCACCCCGAGTTATAAATCATATGAAAAAATGGTAAAGATGTGGGGCTATGAAGTCACCTTAATTGGTGAAGTAAAGTAGTAGAAATAGAACGATCATATGGTGTTACACGACTGTACCCGGTCATGACCTAATAATAAATGTTGTTGATTCGAATTAATTCCATGGGAAATTTTGATAATGCATAGGAGTTGCTCAAAAGTAGGTGTATGATTTTTACGAGAGAGATTTAGTATCATTGGTTGTGTGGTGGCTGTAATAGTTTTGACTCGATAAAGTATATCATAGTATTTAGTATATATACATATAGTATATAAGAGAAATAAACAAGAGCAAATAAGTTTCGGCGATTTACCCGATACCCCAAGTTAACTATCTAAAACGTCCTTGATATGAGTGTCTTTACGTTTTTAATTTACGAAATAAAGAATAGAAGTTTTATATTAATATAAGTTTAATAAAAATATATTTTTTGTTTTTTGGTCGGGTATTAAAATAATAATATTTTATTATTTTGTCTTTTTGTTGTTGTTAAGGAAATACATAGTAATTTATAAGTAAGTATGTAGTTTAGTTTATTTATCAAGTTTGAGTATAATAATCATTTTTTAATTATAAAATAATATGGTTTCATCCTGATGAGGTGTCATTTTATACACTATTTCAGGGTCATTTAACCCCTTAAATCATGCAAATATGCCCAGATTATATGCTTAATCGTTTGTTTTTAGGTTTTTAGCACTTGGATGACATTTAGAGGAAATACACGTGACTTGGGCTCATTTAGAGAAGAAACGGGCAAGACTACAGACCTACCCTAAATCTCTTGAAGAATTGTGCATACAGCGCGTGGAGACGGCGTCGCAGGTATAAAGCGAAGCGACACTATCATAATCTTTCTAGTGACGGCGTTAGGAAATTGACGACGATGTCAGGACGTAATCGACATAAATCAGACCTAGAATATTCTATCTTGTGACGGTGTCGCGACTACAACTTGACGCCGTCGCGACGATTTCTCTATATATACAAAACTGAATTTAGGGTTTTAAGTGTGTAACTTTGTATAACTTTTGGGAGTCGAACCCTAAGTACTTTGTCAGCTTTTAGGCTGTCTTTATGGCTTAAAAACCCTATTGTAACTGACCTTAATCCATGTTTTAATCAAGTAAGATTATTTATCTTTAATCATTCAATATGTCTATGTATTGTTTGATTGATCTATGTTCTTGCTTCCTTTATAACATGTTAGGCTAAAACCATTGATGTGTGCTAAAACACACATCCTTTTTACCCCGTAAAACACTATTAATCGGACTAAAAATACTAAAATATGCTTAATTATATTGCAAATATGTTTGTTTGGTATTTTTATGTCTTGCAGGTAAAACGGATTGAAAACAATACAAAAACGGGTATTTACGGGTTCGTTTCGATCAAGAGTGCTTAATAATCAAGATCAAGACAAAGTCGTAAAATTTTTCCGAGCATGCCATTGGAAAGAGCACTGAAATTCAAGTAAAATGGTGCCTTCATCTTTTATTGGGCCGGCCCGACACCATATATATGGGTCAGACCGACCCATATTATTAAAGTTCAAGACTTGACAATTTTTAATAAGTGCAACTCAAGTTAAGCATTCCCAGCCCAGCAAAAGTCCATTTCAACCCAACAACTACTTTTGGCCCAAGCATAAATTAGGCCCAGGTTGCTCTTGGAAGAAAGAAAGGCTCAAGACCTGTAGGCCCATCAAAGGAAGCCCAATCCATCTTGGTACCTTGGCTTTAACTGAACGCAGGCAATTGTTATAAAAGGGAGGGGGAGGCATCTTTCATATCTATCAGATATTAGTTGTTTTTACTTCGTTCTTTTCTTTTTTGTTTTGTAGTTTAGATTAGAAAAAAATTAGATTAGATTAGTTTTAATCTCCAACTGCATATTTCATTTCAAGTAATTTGTAATAGTTTAGTAAGATTCACCGGTTTGATTTGTTGAAGCATTGGATTTGTTCAGTTTGTAGTTGATTCGGTTATGTTTCAAAGATTTACGGTTCGATTTATGCTTATGATTCGGTTTGGTTTGATTCAGATTGTGTATTCAGATCTTTGTTGTTTTGATTGTTTGTGAAATAGCAGCAAGAGTAGTTTTAAATATAACAGCAGGTTAGTTTGATTTTTAATGTTGATGTATGGTTTTTGTTGAATAGCAGCAGGTTTAGGATCCAAGTATGGTTTTAAGTTTGTTGTTGATGCTCGAAGGTTTAGGAGCTACAATAGTAGATTAGTTAGAAAAAACAATAGTAGTGCAAGAGGGATATGGGCTTGATTAGGTTCGTGGCTTATGGAACGGGTCTCATCTTGCCATTTTCATATTCCTAGTCTCATTCGGTACTCTTTTCCCTTTTACCTCATTATTTGTATAATGTTTTTATGCTTATAGCCATGTGTAGCTTAGTCGCTATTATTGCTTTAGTTGTTTCCCGTAGCATAGTTATCATGATCAATAGCGAATAGTTTTTATTATGCTTGTTGAGTGTCCGAGATTAGTGAGTTAAGTGTGGATTAAATATTAAATTGTTGATTAATAATCTTTGATTATTTAGATTTGTAGTTTGGATGTTTTAAAGGGCTAAATCTAGAAAAATAATCAAACTACACATCTAGTAATTAATATCTTTTTAAGAGGTTCTTATCAAAATAAACCAACGTTGTGAGATAATTATCTTTTCTAAGGAAATTAATTCGTTAATGAACCTTAATTCACACTTAGTAAACTTTTCATGTCACTTAGCAAGCATTTTCGTCTTATAAATCTTTTAGTTCATTTTAGCTTAATTCTTGTAGTGTAATTGTTTAGTATAATTCTAGTATTAATATTAGTATAATTTTTAGTATTAAATATAGTTTTCTAAAAAGTAGTTTAATTTCTAAAACCAAAAATCTTAAAAGATAATCAAGCATTTTTCTTCAAGACATTATCATGGATTTCAATTCATCTCTCGCCGTGGAAACGACACTCGGAAGATAGACTATTACTTTTCCTAAAGTAATTTTCTTATCTAACGGGATATACTATATATTATTACGACACGCGTTTGACGAATATCAACCCTCCCTTATATCTACTTATGATTGCATGAAAGTTGGATTGTAGATCCTTTTACTGTTGCTTCTTATGATAAATGTGCGCGTTAGGCTTTAGAAAACTAGCCATAAGATATTAAATTGGCATAGACGTCTAGGGAAACGCGAGTGTGTAGAAAGGATACCATCGGTAACAGTCTTCATACTACCTTACCCCTAATATGGTTGATCCCTCTTAAGATATTTCAATTGCATTTAATATACTCTTAGGGGCCTTGTAATAGTCTTCATACTACCTTACTTGTGCGTTGCCTTAACAGAATATTAAATAGACGGCGGGTTCGTGTAATTCGTTCATGACTTAGGAAATACTTACACAGATCATCACGAGTGTGACAAGGCAACAGGATCAGGAGAAGCAATCTAATGAGTAATGCATGATTAAGTAAATACACTATCTTATCATAAAGTTATCACTAGTAGTATAGATTATATTTAGTTTAATTAATTAGTTAATCAACCAACCTCTCAAACCATTGATTTTACTGCTTTCTATAAAATATAAAAATACAAAAATAATCTCCTTTCAATCTCGTAGATCTCGGCTAAGCCCTGTTCGAGCCTTCCCAACCTATTCCCCTAGAGAACGATAACAACCCCCGAGTCTTGCCTATACTACGCTACAACGATTAGGTACACTGCCTAGGGAGTTGTAAAACTTCGTGTAGAAGTCCTACGACTACCGCACATCAAGTTTTTGGCGCCGCTACGTGGGGAATAGTTAGGTTCCGAACTTAGTTTAGCTTAGTTCTACTCGCTTGAATCCTTTCAAGTGAGATTTTTTTTCTGTTATATTAGCTTTCTTGTAGTATATCTTTTCTTTGTGTTATTTGTTTCGTAAATCATTCTCGTCAACCACCATGGGAGACGCGAATCCTATCCGTACTCTTGGAGATTACTCCAAACCTAGCCACGAGGGCTACAGGAACACCATTGAACTCCCCGAAGGAATCAATTTGGTACCTCTTCGATCCGACACCATCCGGTTGGTACAAAACGGATGCTCATTCCACGGACTTCGGTCCGAGGGTCCAAACCAACACCTCAAGGATTTCTTAAAACTTGTGGACTCGCTTAACCTTGACTGTGCAAATAGGGAAAGAACGCGCCTATGTTTTTTCAATTTCCCCTTCGCGATCAAGATAGCAATTGGTTTGAATGTCTTCCAGCATGATCCATCTCTACATGGGAGGTTCTTACTACGCGTTTCCTTGCTCAATTCTTTCCACCGGGAAGGACCGCAAAACTTCGCAATGATATCCTGATGTCCCAACAACATCAAAGAGAATCTCTCTCAGAAGCATGGACTCGTTTCAAGGACTTACTCCAAAAATTCCTACATCATTGCATCGACCTTTGGCTCTATGTCCAAATCTTTTATGACCATGTCACTCCTGCCACAAGACGAACCATTGACTAATCAGCCGATGGTAAGCTTCATGACTGAAACGCTAAAGAATCCTGGGCACTATTAGAGGACCTCCCCCTCTATGATAACAAAAGTTGGAATGACCCAAAGGATTTCGCTAAGCCGTTCAAGGCAATATCTTTTCCTCAAGATGTCCCGAGTACATTCGATCGCCGCCTCATTGAGCATGAACATCAAGTCCAATGCTTGATGGAAGCGTACATGGCTTTGATGCAAGCTACTCAAGTGAACAAGATCACTTCTTCATGTGAGATCTGTAATGGTCCCCATGACACTCAGTACTGCATGGAAAGTCTTAAGCAAGCTTTTGTTGAATATGCATCCTCGCGTACCGACGAAGCGAGAGGTAAGTGGTACACTTTTAAACCCGAGCAAAACAACCTTGGTGACACCTATAATCCGTCATGGAAAAGTCACCCAAACCTCAGGTGGAGACAACCCTAAAATTCCAAAAATAATTTTTCAAACCCACCTAACCAGTTCCAATCGAACCGTTCCTTTAACAACAATCCTCAAATTTTTAACAATCAATCAAATCTCGAAAGATTGGTGTCCAACTTCATGGCATCTTAAGACGCTATGTAGGTCCTTGGTATAGGATCTGACTAGCCTTTGTAAGACGATAGCTAACTTGAATAAATCCAAATCAACTATGTGAGAGACACTGACTATGAATATCAAGTGTTAATGCGGAATCTTAACACAAGAATTAAGAAGAAACAATAATACTAATTTGCTATTAAGCTCTAATGCTTCTATTGATATTTTTCAATCACGTACATAACATTGTGCCTTAGGATTTCTTTTATACACCAAGGAAACCTTAATGGGCTTTACAATCGTCAAAGGATAATACATATCCTTTCCTAAGATATCTCCTAAGATATCTCTAAGATAACTATTGTGACAACCATGACTTGAGCAGGTTAGTTAAACCCTTAGTATCTGACTTTTATGTCTATGGTGATGTGCGGCTTATGTGAAT
>BQNB010113187.1:0-21991 GCA_026074375.1 Tanacetum coccineum
GATATATTTTCATGCTGTCAGGTGGGCCTATTTCTTGGAAGAGTAAAAAACAAGTGCTAACAACGACATCAACGACGATGGTTGAATATGTATCAGTTTATAATGCGACATGCCATGCAATCTTGTTGACAAATTTGATCACTAGACTCAAAATTATTAACTCTATTTCAAGGCCATTGAAGATTTACTGCGATAATAGCGCAGTCATGAGCTTCTCAAACAGTAATAGTTTAACTGGAGCTAGTTTATACCTTGATACAAAGTACTTATTCGTACGTGAAAGAGTAGAGGAACAACATATAAGTATCGAGCACATTAGAACTCATGAAATGCTTACAGATCCGCTAACTAAAGGTCTACCACCCAAAGTATTTCAAGGCCATGTTTCCAAAATGGGTTTTCGTCAAGACCTTACATAATGTTGTAGTTAGTGCACTATTTCATTATAACATTTAACTTCAAAACAAGCGCTTTAAGATAATATCCTTCACTATAATGTCTAGTTTGTCTATATTTACTTTGAACTGTGCACACTTATGTTTCATTATAGACAAACATATTTGTACCACATTATTTCATTGTCATTTTAGCTTAATGAAAACATATATTTCAGATTAGTACTAATGTTATAATGGATGGGGGTCCCGTGTCAAACGCGATACGTATGGCTGTATCTTTTTGCTTTGGTGTTATTATGGAACTATGATAATTTCTTATAAACTTAAAACTGGCCAATATAAATTTTCAAGTTTATGTATACATCTAAATGGTCCTACATCCAAGTGGGAGAATGTTAGAATAATCCCTTTAGTTATGTGGCCTTGACCATTTAGACGCTTAACTATGCCTTAATGACATAATCTACCCTAAGTACCAATTGATAGATATTTGATGAAAATAACTAACATAACAACATATATATCTGGGTCATGGTTCTATTCCTGTATTCTGTCACATAACTTTCTCTCTCAATCAAACACTAATAACTTAGGATAAATCCCTTCATCAGATTGGTGACTTTACTACCAGAATCGACGAACCCCAGCACTATGGCTTTATCATCAAACCCTAATCATCAGTCGGTTCTATCATCATGTAAGTTCTCTTTGATGTTATTGTTATAATTAAATGAGATTGATCTTGGACATGTTTAATTAATCTAACAGCCTAAACTGTTATAAAGAATTACACGTTACAATATTATTCTAAAAATAATCTCATCCTTTGAATAATATGATTTAGGTGGTTATATATGACTTTTAGCTTCTTTTAGCCTAGTTCTACCCATCCCATTAAGCAAAACATATTCAACCATTTTGAGAGAAAATACAACTCAAAATTAACCCATAACTTTATATGTAGATGGTTCACAATTACCATCTCCAGTTGATAGTTTATTCTGCTAGTCATGCTTCTGAGATAGAGTAACCAACTTTAGAGATCAAGAATTATTTACTTGTAGTCTTTGTTATGTCTAATACTCTAGTTACAGATACTCCGCCTTTAACATAAGTTTTAAACTTATATCTAATGCGGTCCATAATCGCGACTGTATCTCAAACAATAAAGTACCCTACTCATAGATTTTCAATGTGCATCACTTGGATTACTAGTATACCTACTTAGCCTACTAACAGCATACGCTAAGTCAGGTCGGGTACTTGTCATTAAATACATTAACATGCAAATAATTATTGAATACTCTAATTGGACAACACTTACGCCTCTATTTTTAGATAGATGCAAACTAGTGTCAATTGGATTTCTAGCTAGGCCAGAATCCCCCGCATTATGAGTATTAAGAATTTTGTCCACCTAATGTGCCTGACTTAACACAAGTCCATTCTGAGTTCGTATGATCTCTATTCCAAGGATCACATCAGCAAAACTCATATCTTTCATGTCAAACTTTGATTTCAACATGTCTTTAGTAGATTTGGTCATCTTTTTGTTACTGCCAATGATAAGCATAGCATCAACATATAAACACAAGATTACATATCCACTACTTGTGTCTTTTACATAAACACACCTGTTGCATTCATTAATTTTGAACCCACTCTCTAACATGGTGTGGTCAAACTTTTGATGCCATTGTATGAGAGCTTGCTTTAAGTCATATAATGACTTAACAAGTCTACAAACTTTGCTCTCTTATCCATGAACTATGAAACCCTCTGGTTGGTTCATATATATTTTTTCTTCTAAATCACCATTTAGAAATGTCGTTTTCACATCCATTTGGTGACCATCCAAATTTCTTAATACGGCAATAGAAAGTACCATTCTAATCAAGGTTATTTGCGTAACAAGCGAATTAGTATCAAAGTAATCTAGACCTTCGTGTTGTCTAAATCCTTTGATTACCAATCTTGCTTTGTATTTGTCAATGGCGACATCAGCTTTCACCTTCTTCTTGAAGATCCATTTATAGCCTAGTGGTTTACAACCAGGAGGTAAATCTATGAGATCCCAAGTATGATTTTTTAAAATAGAATCTATTTCACTTTTAATGGGTTCTTTTTATTGATGCCCTTCCAAGGAAGTTACCGCTTCTCGATAAGAAGTGGGTTTATTTTCTACCATAAAAGAAACAAAATCGGGTCCAAACGATTTCTCAGTTCTTGCCCTTTTGCTTCTTCTTGGTTCAACCTCTTCTTTCTTGGGTTGATCTTGTCTTATATCCTAGATATCATTATCATCTTGTTGTCACTTATCTTGGACAACTTCGTCATCTATTCTAGATGAGCGTCCAGTTTCCTTCGTTAAACAAAGAAATATATTTTCAAAGAAGGAAGCATTCCTTGATTCCATTACTGTATTCTTTTGTATATCTAGATTTTTTGAATCATGTACAATGAAATAATAAGCACTGATATTCTTAGCATATCCAATGAATATACAATCCACATATTTAGGTCCAATCTTTTGAGCCTTGGGTGTCGACATAGCTACTTTGGCTAGACATGCCCACACTCATAAGTACTGATATGTGGTTTTCTTCCCATCCACAGTTCATAAGGGGTCTTTTGTTTTTCCTTACGAGGTATCTTATTTAAAAGATAAGTAGCTGTTAAAATGGCTTTCCCCTACATGTCCTTGTTTAAACCAGAACTTATCAACATGGCATTAACCATTTCTTTCAAGGTACAGTTCTTCCTTTCGGCAATACTATTTTGCTGAGGTGAATAGAGAGCAGTGAACTCATGTCTGATTCTATGTTTCGCACATAGATCAGCGAATGGAGACACGTATTCTTGTCCTTTATCAATTTGTACAACCTTAATTTTCCTACCAAGTTGATTCTCAACTTCGGTTTTATATAGAACAAACTTGTCTATAGCTTCATCTTTATTTTTCAATAAGTAAACATAGCAATACTTTGTACAATCATCAATAAATGTGATAAAGTACTTATTTACACCTTTTGTGGGTAGTGATTTCAAATCACATATGTCTGTGTGTATCATATCAAGTGGTTTGATTTTTTGTTTAACTAATTTGAAAGATGATCTTGTAAGTTTGGCTTCAACACAAGTTTCACACTTATATTTTGAATCAATATGGAAATTTGGTATGCTATTAAGTTTAATCAAACGACGCAGTGAGTTAAAGTTTACATGTCTAAGACGACCATGCCACACATTAGAAGACTCAATCAAGTAAGCAGAAGAATTCATTTTATTGATATCATTCATAACAACCATTACATTGGGCTTAAACATACCATTCAGGGCATATCCCTTACTAACATACATTTGATTCTTAGAGAGAACAACTTATCAGAATAAAAAACAAGATGAAAACCAAACTTGTTCAATAGCTAACTCGACACAAGATTCTTGCAAATCTCTGAATCATACAAGACATTAGTCAACTTGAGCTCTTTCTCAGATGTCATCTTCAAAATAACATCTCCTTCGCCCTTGATATCAGCAGTTGTAGAGTTGCCCAGGTATAACTTTTCTCCATTGTCAACCGCTCTGAAAGAGTGAAATGTACTCTTATCAGCACACACATAATGGGCTGCCCTAGTATCAACCCACCAGCCATTATTGTTAGAACCTACTAGGTTAACTTCATAGATCATGGAAATGATGTCAGACACCATAGCAATCATGTCCATATTATCATTCACCATATTAGCCTAACGTGGAGTCACCCGCTTTGGCATCTTGCAATTAGCAGCATAGTGACCTGGCTAGTCACAGTTGTAGCAAGTTTTTGTAACTTCTGTTTTACAATTCCAGCTTTAGGAGCAAGGTACTCAACTTTCCCTTTTCTCTTCTTTTCACTCTTCCTTTTCTCTTTGCCTTTTCCCTTGAAATTGGACTTTGAAGATGACCCAGCATGCTCAACCATATTAGCCTTGGCAGAATCTGGTGTATAAGTGTTTTTTTGAGCCAACTTGTTGTCCTCTTCAATATGAAGATGAGCTACTAAGTCTTCAACACTTATCTCCTTTCGCATACACTTCAAGTAGTTTTTAAATTCTACCCAGCTTGGAGGTAACTTTTCAATAATAGCATCAACTTGAAAAGTTTCACTCAAAGTTAATCCCTCAGCATGAATGTCATGTAGCAAAACATGCAGATCTTAAACTTGAGTTATCACATTCTTTAAATCAACTATCTTGTAATAAAAAAAATGAGCTACCACGAACTTCTTTGTACCAACATCTCTAGTTTTGTACTTGCATTCAAATGACTCCTATAATTCTTTTGCAGTCATGGTCTTGCAGTATACGTTGTACAAAGAGCCCACCAAACCATTCAGAACATAGTTGTGACACAAGAAGTATGAATGTTTCTATGCTTCCACAGCTTCCACAGCCTGTACATCAGAGGGTTGACCTTCCTTAGGAGGTTCCACCTGTGGTGCAGTCTCCTTTAAGAACCACACAAGGTTTAAAGTAGTGAGATAGAAGAACATCTTCTATTGCCACCTCTTAAAATTCTGGCAATTGAATTTTTCTGGTTTTTTCGCATGATTAACAACTGTGTTGGTAACCGGCACACCAATTATGTTCACAGGAGTAGTCACAACAGTGTTTGTAATCCTGAAAAACAAACACGAACAGTTAAATTAACTATTATAAATCGGTATCTAAGAAATTTAATCGTAATTTCTATTAGCTTGTACCGCATCTGGTTCAAAGAAACTCAATCTTGGTTTTAATGAATCAAACAGATCAGTCTAATAGAAATTCAATCTTGGTTTCAATATAAACTGATTAGAACTACTTTAAAATAATCATAATATAATTATAATTCAAAATCTGCAAATTAAAAATCTGTTTACTTAAAACTAATTTCTAAAGAAACTCAATCTTGGTTTTGACAGAATACAATTTATAAATATAAAATCTGTTAATAATAGTTAATCTAATTTTAACAAAGTGTTTTAAATTCTGTTAAAACGAATCTGTTTTAAGATTGTAAGGAAATATAGAATATCTTAACACATACAAGGTATGGATTCTATGTAGAGTTTAGAGAGAGAAAGAGAGGTGGTTGGATGAACACTTAGAGAGAGAAAGAAAAGAAGAAATGTTAGATTACTATGTCAAAATGAATGAACAACCCACACCCTTTCCATAGCATGGAAAAGGTTTATATATTCTTATCTAGGCCGGCCATGGGCTTTCCATGGGCTTTTCCTAAGCTAGCCTATTAAGTTTCCAAATATTACTTTACGAGCTATCTAACGATATAATGGAAGTGGCTGATACTTTTCGTATTCCTAACAATCTCCCCCTAAGGGAGGTCACTCCATTTTACAAAAACTTAAACCTAGCATACTATGCTTTGTCTACAGTCTTGTGCTCGCAGACTTGATTTCTTGACTTTATCTTGTGAATATGATATAGTGATCATTGAATTTAGGCTTTAGCTTGTTCTTGACTTGTAAGTGATCTTTAGCCTCTTGAGATCATCAACCAAACATAATCTCTTATCATCATCTTGAGATCTTGTCGCCGTCTTATGCACTTGTGACTTTTTGACCGACATGCTCATACTGTTGTTGTTTCTTGGTCTTGAAAGCTTGAATAAGACATCTTTCTTGAAATTATTTAACTATAATACTTTGTCAGATATCAGAGTAGTGAAAGTCTTAAAACATGTACTTGAGCTTTCATGATGTCTTTACATTTATAGTTTGAGTATGAGCATGTGGCTATGAATCTTGACTTGTCTTGAGCAGCAACTGGAACCAGGTACCTCTACATCATCTTTATAAGAATCTACAATAATATAGTTAGCAATAAAGTTAGGGGACGAATATGGCATTGTCATTCACCCATGTGGTTGAATTTAACCTTTGAATCCATAAGGATCGACCTGTGATCAGGTAGATTCAAATTAAGAAGAATCTCATTGACAGGATTTCCAGCTTGCAGTATTGAATCTTTCTAACACATAAGTATTAGATTCATCATACTCAGCTGGTTCTCATTACCAGAACATCTCAAAGCAGACAACATGATAAGAGTGAACCAGAGGGATAAAGTCTCACTGATTAAATAAAAGTTGATTTGAAAATCAATCAACGTGTCACTTTCTAAAGTGATTTTGTGACACATCGAGAGTTTTAAGCGTTTCAAAATTCATCAACCGTCAATTCATATACTGGAACAAATTTGATTCATATAGAATCGCACCATCGTTTCTTTCTAGTTGTCACAAGTTTGATTCATGAGAATCGTATAAGTCACCTACCATGAGCTTGTTTGATGTTGGCTCAAGCAGGATTTCCATCGTCATTGTGAATACTTTAGTATCACTTTGATGTTCTGACAAGATCACAAGGATAATGCGTAGGACTCTTAATATATTTACTTGTTATCACAGTGTGTGAATTAACAAATATTTTGTATTTGTGTCCTAGTGAGATTTATGGATGATCTCTTTAGCTTTAGACTCGATAGTGCACCTTTGGTTTTAGTAATCGAAGGCTGGAGCAGACTGCCACCTTTTCAATATCAACTAACTCAGAGTGAGAAAGTCAATAAAAATGTGTTTAATCTCCGTGAGAAATGAAACAGTACCCTTTTAAGAGATTCTGAGTGGCTAGGGAGGGTTGTTCATTGCATCACTAGGTCCATGATGTCAGTCTTTAATGTCAACAATCATCTTTGTGATTCTGATAGCAAATGTATTGACCCGGTTTCTGCCTAAGTGTAAGGAGGGCTTCTTTCTTTTCACCCTTTATCTAAACTTTTCTTTTTTATTCTTTAACCCCTTCAGTGTTTACAGAGACTTCATAACTAGTACCTTGTTGGGTTTGTTCCAGTACTAGCTCCATCTCAGTCGGCACTTTTCCCTTATTCTCACTTTTACTCCTTTTTTATATCATACCTATGGACTTCTATACTAACTAGTGGAATGTCCCTGGGTAGATCCCTCCAGTTCTGGCTGGATCGTGGGAACGTATACCTATACCTAACCACCTAATAACTCCAAATAATTAAATACATGGTCGGTCTTTTGGTATCATTCACGGCCTTAAAAGCATTTGTACTGCTCCCCCTCAACATGTTTATCGATTTTCGAAACGCTTAGCACATGAAGGGAGAAGCTTGCATTTGAGTCATTAAATTCACATCTTTAATCATATATTTCAATCACATTTTATTCCCTTATTAAAAATGTCAAATCTCTTGATATTTTGGATTTCAATTGATTCAAATAAACCTGGTTTCAGGGAAAAAATGTCTAATTATTAACAAGCCAATTATTGGAACATATTTAATGATCCCTCTCAAATTATGAGGGTATATAAAACAATGTTGAGTACAATAATTTTGAAATTTTTTTATTTGCTAAGAAATTCTTGAAAAAAACTTTGTACTCGAGCACTCCTTATTATCACCATAAAGTCTACACTACATATATACATATTCACAAGTTTATAAATTACGAAATGACCTTATGATGACGAACACAATATGACAAAGTCATATTGTTTGTTGAAGTAGCCGGAGGTCAGTTCCGTAGAGTCTCCCATCAACAAACTTTTCAAAGCTTCTTATCATCCTTCTTTCCTTCAGCTGCTTGTCAATAAACTTGATCATGATATGAGCTCTTTTCTTTTCCAATGAACTCCATCTTCTCTGTGTCAGGTACTCCATTCGGATATTCTTAGTGATGTCATCAAGCAATGTTTGAATCCTTGTTAATGTGTCATCGTTGAATTTGTAGAGTTCATCTGGCCGCATCAACCTATTTCTCCCTAGGTTGTCAACATAAATGAATCATTGAGGGTCTTGAAATGGAGTGTATGGGTGCTTTTTCCTGATCCCGATTTTGGTAGTTTTAGGCATGGTGACGTTGATCTTCTTTTGGAAACTTTTGACTCTTAGTTGAAGATCTTCGACTCTTTTTTAAATAACCATGCTTCTGGTGAACATTCGCAGTGCTATAGCAAAGTCGGAAACATCATTTCCTGAGAGATTGGTAAGCCTATTTCACTTGATGTCCTTGATACGAAGTTGTGGGAAATCGCCTTCCTTGAATATGTAAAGGTCGTTATCGGCTCTTCGTACTTTAATCTTTCTTAGATACCCATACCCATGTTTTTGCATTACCTCGACCCGAGTCACTGCCATAATATGTTTAGTAGAATACGCATCATGATTGGATTCCAAGCATCGTGCATACCCATAGAAGGTCTTACGTTGATCTTTCCAATAAGAAATACCCCAAAGTGCATGTTTATCATAGGCGACTTTAACAAGACTCCAAATGTTTAGAACCATGTCTTCAATGCCTGGAAGATCATATTGAGTAGCCTTTGTCTTTGTTATGGATGTCATATAGGTCATGGTCGAAATTCCTCCTTGTAGATACTTAAGATCGTTGTTGAAGAAGTAGTCAACCGATACTATTTAACGATTCCCATTTAGGACTAAAGGAAGGGGTTTGGTAAGATCAAATGGATAATCACCACTTTTTAGGTTTTCTTAATCAAGTTTCTTCGACAGAGCTTTGTAACATTCTTCAAAGTCATATTCTAACTCAGCAAAATTGGTACGTGTGCCTTTAAGAAGTTTGAATGCTGGCCCTAACAGGGTTTCTTGAGTCAGATTGGTAATCTTCAGGCCATTCATGATGTATGCAGAGAAGTCTATAGAAGTGCTCATAAATTCATCAAAGGTTTTTTGATGGTTTATCAGTAGAAGATGCAAGGGTCATTAACCAGCTTTGAGTTGGTCCTTGTTGTGGAGTCTTGCCAATATTCCAATCAAGATCAGTGGGTTCTTAAGGTTGTTTAGGTTTGGTAAACCAGTCACGTTTAGATATAACCTTTCTCTTGGGTTCTTCATCATCATCACCCAGATTCTCTTCTTGATCTTGTGGCATTTCAGAATTTGCAACCTCAAACTCTGGTTCCTCTACATGAATAGACTTTCCAAAAGATTTTGATTAAGACTTGGTGCCTTTGGATGAGCCAAACTTTGACTCTTTAGATTTCTGACCTTTTGTTGGTTCATCATCTTTGCTTGTCTTCCTCTTCTTCACCCCTCGGTCTGATCGAGCGAAAAAGGGTCTTCATATTTATCTTTATCTTTTCTGCTTCTCTTCAATGAATACACTTTATCATAAGTTAAGAAGAGACTCTTGTCGAGATTGTAAGATTTGATCAATCCATCATAGCATTCTCTATGTTCGATAGCTATCAGATATGATTGACTTTCATCTATTTTGTCAATGAGAAACTTCTTTAACTCAAATTCAGTAAGCAAAGCAGTAGCCTCATATGTAGACTTTGGTTATGAAGACTCCTTGGCTAGAACCGCATGTTCAAGTGACTCAATAACCATGCTTTTGATCACCAAAGGAGAAAAGTTAGACACTTCCTTTAGCAGAATCTAAGGCAGTTAAATCTTGACTTGCTCTATGATCCTAGCAGTGATTGATGCCGAAAGGTAGCTCATGAACTCGTCTCTGGTGGCTCCTAGCCTTGAGTCTAGATGTTCATCAACTAGAGCAGTCACTTGAGTGTTGAGAAGATCATCCTTTTTAAGGTCAACAACTTCTTTTTCCAATGTTGTGACTTTGTTGTTGAATTGGAAGACGGATGCTAAATTTAGAAGTATAGATAAAGGATTTGTTGCTTTAGTGGTTAGTGGTGGTGTTGATGTTGATTGTGGTGGTGAAGGAGTGAAGGATGGTAATGATTGTGGGATGACTGCGGGGTATACAGGCGAAGAATCAGTGATAACCGACACAGGTAGTGTAAGGAGTGTAGGTGTTTAATTGCTTGGTATTTCATGATGGACATGAACATCCATTAGAGAAATAATTTCTGCATTAGTGGTGGGAATATCTGCAAAATTTAAGAATTTAGCTGCCAAGTCAGATGAATGGGAAGAGCTGTTAACTTCGGTCTTCTTAGGAACAGTAGAAATTATCACATGAGCATCTTCTATGACTTGATTAAGTGTGATCTCTGGATTTTCATTCCCTTGCTGAACGTTAATCATATCATCGTCGGTACCCTCCTTTTGAGTAAACCCTTCATCAGTATTAACTGATTAATTCAGCCTTACATCCACATCATTGTCGAAATGATTGGTAATATAATCCATTCATTTATCCTTATCACCTTCAGCTTTATCTTCAACATTGGTTTCATCTTCATTATCAGTAGAGTTGGACAGGGCCTTAACAAACTCGTCATCCTTTTCCTCTTCATCATCTTCAACATCTTCTTCATTCTCTTCTTGATCAGATTTAGAACCCATTTCATTTTCATCAGTTTCATGCTCGGAATCGGACCCTTTCTCTTTATCAGATTGGGTATTGTCATCACCACTGTCACTCTCTTAATGACTGCCTTCACTCCTTGAGTCATGATCATCATTGTTGTTGATGTGTTGTAGTTAGGGGTGTTATTTTATGTATCAAGTTTTACTATTTATTTTATACCGACTATACCTAAAAACTACACTCTAATGGGCAGTGTACCCGGTCAGATGGAGTTTTGTGGTAAGTAGGGTGTTAATCACTAAGAGCAAGAGCGTTAATATCTAATCTATTAGTATATTAGTTATCTAAGTTAAACCTAAAACTAATGTAAAAGGGGGGTTTTAGCTTAAGAGACTGGCACAGTTTTATGTATCTAACCTAAGGTTTTGATGACAAGTTAAGCAATAAACACACACAAGAAGATGAACAAACAATAGAGGAGCGGTCAAGAACTAATGTAAGTAAAATGTATCAACCATGAATAATCTGATAAAATGCATGTTTGTTTATTTAGTGCTATGATTGTCTTATCTTGAAGGGCATATCATTCCTAGACTTAGGCGGTACTTCTTCCTAAGACCTAGACACGCTAATTCTGTCATAATTAGACGCATCCGCATAAAGCAAGCATTTGTTGATTATAATCTACCTTAGGAGATTAATAATGGTGCTCTTACTAAACCCTGGCTCATGGAGACTTTACCCACTTACTGTTTAACGACTCTTTATATAATAGTAGTCCACTTTCCGAGTCCTTGCCAATGGAATAAGAACATACTCGTTGATACCAAGGTCACCTTATGGCTTAACTAAGCTCACTAAACTAAAGGCAAGGATAGGTCAATATTTGTGATCTTATGATTCTAGATATATAAATTGCAATATGGAGAGCTATCTTGGACTCTTAGCCTACGCCCAAACAACACTGAAATTACAGTGCATTAAATATGTAAGACTAGACCCAGTTGAATGATAGGTTGCATACTTATAAGAACTGTCCGATATCTAGTTAAGCTACATGCGATATCCTTAGATACGGATTGAACGCATATTAAAGCACATAAACGAGTATCATGTGATAAACATAATCAATAATCAATGATAAATTAAGCAATCGATATAAACAAACCAAACATTAAATCTTTATAAACATGGCTATACCTAAAGGTATCAGTCGATAGTCATTGTAAAAATACACATGATTTGATATATGAACGATTAAAATAAAGAAACCTTAATTGAACGCTTATTCGGTTGCGTGAAGATTACAAGAGCTTTCCTATGATCTTGAGGCTCTTTTCTGACCTTCAATGCTCCTTTATTCGTCTCTTGGTTGACTTGGTGGTTTAAGGATTCACTTGCATACCTAAAACTGAGTTTAGGGTCTTCTATTTACAGCGTCAAGAAACTGGTCGATACACCGTATCGAGCGATGTGGGATACGACGTATTGGGGATTTATTAGAGTAAGGACCACAGTTGATATCTTCCAGAATCTTCATGTATAATAAACCTTGGATACGGCGTATAGAGGTTCCTAGATACGGCGTATAGCTCTTCAATCCTTCGTGGTTATCTGTGAAGTGTAGGCACGGATACGCCGTATCTTCTTGCTGGATATGGCGTATTGAGGTAAAATCAGTTGGTTCTTCTTTGTTGACCAAAGTATTATATACGGAGTATCATTGATGTGGATACGACGTGTTCTTCAAAGTCAGTCAAATGGTCTTTTAATTCGTCAAAGTCTTGGATACGTCGTATAGGTCTAGAATAATACGGCGTATTTGCTGTCAGATCAGTAGACTTTCTTGAACTCTTTGTTTATGCTCCAAAATGCGTGCCTTTTAGCATAACTTCACCAAGTACTCCATAATTACTAGAATTCTCAAATACAAATGATTAAGTAACAATTCTTTGCAATAATCATACAAAATGGGTAATATACATGGGATAATTAATATTATAAAAGTGACATTATTTGATATCATCAGCTGTCATCTTCATCTCTTCCCCAAGATTCAGTTTCACTTTCAGAAGATTCCTCTTCAGTCACATCGTGAACCCCTGGTTTAGCACATGTTCCTTCATTTATGACAGAAGGTTTGATCTTTGCAGCACTTGGAGCAATTTTGGTAACAATACCAGAACCACTTGGATGAGTCTTGTGAAAGTCCCTTAAACTCTTCTTGCGAACTTCTTCATACTGAGCTTCTTTAGTTAATGCCACTTTAGAGAGCAAATCATTTCCTTTGCGTTTCTCAACTGTCACCTTTTCCTTCTTCTTAGATAATGACAATACAAGAGTATCTCTAATGACAACACCTGTTGTTGGTGCATTAGTAGACTTCTTGGCAGGTCTCTTAACTCTCTTTGACTTCCTCTTTGGTTCTTCAGGTGAAACTGGGACATTAGTGAGTTTAGGAGAAGCAGGTTTCTTGAACTTTTGTGCGTTCTTTGGAGATATAGCTCCTATAGCATAGCCAAGGTAAGTCTTGTAAGCTTTGGTTTCCCGCATCTTAAGACTTGTCATAGATTTAGGAAGTTGAGCTCCATAAATTTAAGATTCTTCATTTGCGGAGACGAATCTCAAAGTGTTTATCAAATAGTCATCCCTGGAGGTATGCATGCCTATCTTATTTCTCCTAGAGATTTTCTTGTCTTTGGTAAAGAAGTAGTGAATGATAACTTTGGTGAATCGAGGGTAGTACATCTTTTCTTGCTTTTTGTGACCTTTATTGTCAATCTGGTAAGTGAAATCTTCCCATAGTAGTTCAACATAGTCCACATTCTTCTTATAGTACATTCCTCAAAGGATTTAAGCTCTAGAAAGACGAAGTTTGTCAAGACCGGTTGTCTTTCCAGATAGACTTCTATTGATGATCATGGCAAAAATTCTCTAAGGTTGATGCATCTGATCAACAACATTGGTGGTTGACTTGATATCCCCAGTATGACCAAGTTCTTTAAAGAAAGACACAATAACATCATCAGTGGGAGGTTCATCAAAGTTTTGACCATGAACTCTAGGGCAAATCAGAAATATGTCTCTAAAGACTTCCAAATTGAGGTTGAATTTCTTCTTTTTGTCCATTATGAACCTGTAGGAAGTATCATACTTATGGATAGAATCCCAGAATTGGTGGGTGTAAACTTCAGGAACATCTGCAGTGGTGAGAAATGTGGAATATCACAAAGTGAGAGCAAGAGCATCCAGGACAACTTAAAATGTAGGTTCTCTCTATTTCTTTCCAGGATTGAGTCTTCCATTTCATTTTCCAATCTCAAGACATTTCTCCTTGGGGACAAGTTTAAGATCAAGTTTGGTTTGTTGAGCAGTAATGGAAGACATGATTCTGCTAAGATTTGTCACATACAGTTCATACACAAACAAATAATATTTCACTGACAGACAATCTAGATCATGAAAAGATGATTATAGATGCAAGATTGATTTTCATTAGAAGTTAGACATACACATTTTAGGAAAAGAATTGACACACATGACAATTAACATGAAATTGGGAGATACACATAATCATATAACACACTAACTATAGGCAATCTATAGAAAGCAAGGCAATCACAAGAGATTTCTAAGAAAAAACTAGACCTAGATCAAGCACTAAGTGACAATTTAAGGAAAAATTATACTTAGATTAGATTACATGATTAGATTACCAAGGTTACGCGATTAGAGCTCCTAGTGAAAAGAATGCATAATTTGTCTTAGTAATGTATGTAATTAGCCTAGGATTAAGTGCATAATTCGCTTAAACTTGTTCATGTATAACTCGCCTAGCTCAAACCATATGTATAATTCGCCTAGTTAAAATACAGGTATAGTTCGCCTAATGTTAAGCACACGTATAAATCGCCTAGGAATATATGTGTATAGTTCGCCTAGTTTAATGTGTATAATTCGCCTAAGGAAGAACGTATAGTTCGCCTAAGTATCAATGTATAGTTTGCCTAATCTTAATGCGTATAATTCGCCTACTAGAGATCGTATAATTTGCCTAAGGAAAATGTATAGTTTGCCTAGCCTAGGGAACGTATAGTTCGCCTAGGTTTGTTGAGGACGTATAGTTCGCCTAGGTATTATTCGCCTAGGTAAAGTTTTACCAACAAGTTATACACAATTTTAAGTATTAAAAACAACACAAACATGTTCTTTTAGCATCTACGAATTAGTCTAACACATTTAACTCATGAATTAACCACAAAAATCTTGACTTATGACTTGTTCAACTCATATGAACACGAAATACCCAAGGAACCAAACTTTTTGTAGTTAAACATGCTTAAACTTAAGCGAACACTCACAAACACTTATTTTATCATTCTTAAACATAAACCCATGAACTTTTACAAGTTTTTGACCATTTCCCATTTTGTTCGAAATCAAGAATCACCCAAAACATATGAATATGTTATCCCCTAATTAAAACTACTATAGATACATCATCTAGACCCCTATAGGACCAAAACCCCTTAATCAATTTAAGTTTCAACCATTCTACAATAAGACAAAATTTCAATCAAGTTTTAGGGTTTTTGAGCATAATTCACAATTAAGGTCTATTGAAAGGTGCTATGGGTATGAGAAACATATAACAAGGGTACCTTAGTGATTGGACGAGAAATGAACAAGTTCTTGGGGACTTAAAAAATCAACAATGGAGTTTTTGAGTTTTGTTTGATTTGTGAGAAAGAAAAGAGACGGTGGGAGGGTATTTATGTTTAAAATCTTTTGGTTTTTGGCATAAATGCCCCCTAAGGTTCACTAAGACTTCCATTTTCCTAATAAACTTTTCCTAAGGCCTAAAGTAGTTTCCTAATTGGTAATACTAGTCCCTAAGGTTTAGTTATCAAGAATAAGTCTTACATTTTACCATAACACCCCTAACAGATTAAGCACATAACAAATAAAGCGCGATTGAGTTTATATTAATTAACTCCCCTTTAATTATTCACCCGTTTTTGTTTAAAACCGATTCCTTTTATCACAAATTGATTTTATGAATAAGATATTTGCATTTTCTCCCCCTCAAACAATGACTTGTTTTCTATTCAAAGAGCTATAGTCGTTGTTTGAGTGGTTAAATGTCTTTGAAAATGATTTTTCTGATGAATTTCTAAAGATGATTATATTATTTTTAAAATCAACACCATAAAAAATAAGATTTCTCTTATTTTAACAAAGAAATGCACTGACACGTACATTAGTTTGTATAAAGGTAGCAGGAGTTGTGTTGCAAAGTAAACACAAGCCTTTGCATGGTCATAAAGTAGACCATGCCCGAGAATAAATTCCCGTTAAGAGGTCAAGTTTTCTTTTTGAAATACTTGCCTTGAAGATGATGACCGGGTTGCTATCGGAAATAATAACAAGCCATTTTGGCATGTTTTAAAAGCTTTTAAATTTCTGCTCAAACTTCATTTACAGCCTCGTATCATTATTAAATGACATTTCTAAGGCCGTAAATGTTATCGATTTTCAGAAGACATGCCAGAGATACATATTTTTATCTTTTTCTGATTTTTTAATTTTTAATTTTGTTTTTGAAAAATTTATATAAAAGAAAAATATTTTTGTGTTTTTATATTTTCTTATGTACATATGATACAGGATATACGACGAGTAACCACCTTTACTCGTCCTCTTCCTCTGTTAGATGTTTTAGCATTTCTGAAGACATGCTTCTCATAAATCTTTCTTTTGGCAAGAGTTTGGTAAAGATGTCAGCTAGTTGATATTCCGTCCGAACAAAGTAGAGTTCCACTATTCCATTCTCCACCTACTCCTTTATAAAATAAGTGTTGCACGTTGTTGCAGCATAGAGCAATCGCACTTTTGTTGTCGCAGTACACAGGAATTTTATTGGATTGAAAACCATAATCTGTTAGCTGTGAACGCATCTATATGATTTGAGCACAACACCCAGACAAGGCAATATATTCCTCCTCTCTACTCGAGATTGCAGTGCTCTTTTGCTTCTTGGAAGACCATCTAACAAGTTTATTACCTAAGAATTGAGCGCTTCTTGATGTACTACGTCTAGTATCCTGACACCCCGCATGATCTGCATCTACATATGATGTTAGAGACATACCGGTATCCTTCGAGTACCAGAGACCCATGTTAATTGTCACACCCCGCCTAGGCTGAAACACGAGGTGTAACATCATATTATCCATCTATAACAACCCATATTTTCATCAATGTAATTATCCATCTATTAAATTAAGATCATTGAATAACCATCATATATATATATATACCACCTTTTTATAGGGGAAATTTTTGCTTTATCTTATTGATGCAACGATAACTTTGCATCTCAAAGTAAACGAGCTCACGCAACCTCCTACAATACCAATGCCATCTATATCTATGTTTATATCATGTAAACATCCTAATATGTCAAGTCTATATCTTAATATCATTTTTACCAAGTACATTATCCATTTAACGTACCATTTACAACGTTATATCAAAACAGACTTTATCCGTTAACATTTATATCAAAACCCTAATTATATGTAATGTACATATATAAAACGAATGTGCAAACCTTCAAGCATGTGTACAAGTGTATAATGCACAACATTTGAAATATAATTTCCCTCTAAGTTAATGTACAACTCATTTAAGCTCAATGTACAAGTTAATAATGCAAGAAAACCAAACTAGGTCATTTTTCCTCCTAAATCACTTTAGTTTCTTACCACCACTCTAGCACAAGGTACAAGTACTTAATGCATGATTTTTAAACCCTAAGTCATCTTAAAACCCTAATCTAAAACCTTAAACCCTAAACAAAACCCTAAAACCCTAATTTTACTTTAAACCTATAACTAAACCCTAAACCTTAATCCTAAACCTTAAACCTTAATCCTAAACCATAATCCTAACACTAAACCTTAATCCTAAACCCTAACTACCCTAATCCTAAACCCTAATACACGTTTTAAAGACCAAAAACCCTAACCCAAAACCCTAAACCACCTATCACCCTTTTTATTTCATTTTAACCCATTTAATCAAATAAGCATCTCAAGCAAGCATCCTAGCACCACCATGACATCACTACCATGTCACAAGCAAGCAACCAAGCACCTCCATCACCTCCCTTGGCTACCAAGTTGGCCTTGTCACCTCCTTGTCACCCTTATCACCCTTCCAACACTCCCCACCTTGCATTGCTACCTTCCTAGCCTCTTATACTCATTAATAAGCTTCCTTAGTCACTACCCTAGAACCTTGGCCACTACTCCAAACCTCAAACCATGGCCACTATGGTTTCGAGCACTATATATAGCCGAAACATATAACCCATTTCAAATCACACCTCAAAAACTCATCAAACACACAAATGGAGTTCTATCTCAGCCAAGGAGGAAGTAGAAGGTCCCTAAGATCAAAATTGAAGCCAAGAACCAAGAGGAAGAAGCCCTTAAAGTCGTTATTAGGCGTACGAACCCAAAAACCCTCATTAGACCCATTTTAGCTCAAGTAAGCTTAAAATCTTGTTCAATAAGCTCATAATCTATTTTAGAATGTTCATAATACTCTTAAGATCATATATAAACTCTTGTTTGAAGACTTGAATCCTCAAACCCATGTGTTTTTGGTTAAAACCCTAAAAATGACTTGTTTTGATTTTCTAGCTAACGAATCCTTTTTCTAAACTTTTGTTACGTTAAAAATCTTATTTTAGCTTATTCTAATAAGCTATAACCTGAAAATATTATTTGGAACCCTAAAATAAACTTGCATGGCTTTTTGGACTTGATTTGAAAATGTTTTCATGCATAGGGTATATATCGTAACTTTTTGACATTTATAACTAAAGGGGCTGAAAATGTCATTATTCTAAATTTATAACTACAAGGACCTATCTTGCCAAGTTATAAAGTTAAAGGTTTAAGTTATATATACTTATTATATAAAGGACTAAACTTGTAAAAGTTTATAAATCAAGGGTATAGATTCCTATTTTTGCAAACTGAAAAATATAAAATATAATATTTTTATACAAGCCGCTTACATGGCAAATACTGATAATACCACCAGACCAAGAGAAGCTCCTATAGCAAGAAAGTGTAGCTACAAAGAGTTCATGGATTGCCAACCTATCAACTTCATAGGTACGGAAGGTGCTGTTGGACTTATCCGTTGGTTTGAGCGAACTGAATCAGTGTTTTCCCGTAGCAACTATACCGAAGATTGCAAGGTAAAGTTTGATACTGGTACTTTAACTAAAGAAGCTCTATCCTGGTGGAATTCTTTTACCCAAACTATTGGGATAGAAGAGGCTTACAAGATTACATAGGTTGAATTCAAGAAGCTTTTGATAAAGAAGTACTGTCCCCGAACTGAGGTCCAAAAGATGGAAGACGAATTTTACCATCTGACTATAAAGGGGAATGATCTCAATACATATGTGAGAAGATTCCAGGAATTGGCAACCTAGTGTCCCACTACGATGCCAGATTCTGAGAAAATGATGGAAGTTTTCATCGGGGGATTGCCTCAAAGTATTGAAGGGAATGTTACCGCCTCTAAACCTCAAACTCTAGAGGAAGCCATTAACATGGCCTAGAGGCTAATTGATCAGGTAACAAAGCACACCCCGATGCAAGTATCAAGTGATCACAAACAAAAGTTTGACGACAGAAGAACTTTCAACAACAATAACTACCGTAACACTAACACCAACAACCGCTACAATAATTACCAACCACAACAGAACAGAAGACGAGAAACATTCAGGTCTTATGCCGTTACTCCAACTGAAAATAGTAGGTATGTTGTAAATCTCTCATTATATAGGAAATGCACTCTGTATCACACAGGACCTTGTACTGTTAAGTGTAATAATTGCAACAAGGTGGGCCATCTGGCTAAGAACTGCAAAAACAAAGGGCCAGCCACTGGAAGTAATCTGCTACTAGTGATAGTTACTTGTCATGCCTGTGGAGAAAAAGGGCATTATGCAAATCAGTGCCGAAAGACCACCAACAACAATGCCCAAGGAAGAGCCTACATGTTGAGGGATAGGAATGCTCACCAAGACCCAAATGTAGTCATGGGTATATTCCTTCTAAACCAACATCTAGCTAGAGTATTATTTGATTCTAGAGCTGATAAAAGCTTCGTATCCATATCTCTTGCCTCTAAGCTAAATATTCCACCCATTACAATAGATACCTTTTACAATATCGAAATGGCTGACGGAAATCTAGTAAGCACAAACACCGTTATTCAGGGTGCAACTCTGACTTTGTTAAACCAACTTTTCAAAATTGATCTTATGCCGATCAAACTCGGTAGTTTCGATGTCGTCATTGGTATGGATTAGTTATCCAAGTATCATGCTAGAATTATTTATGACGAGAAAGTCATCCACATCTCAATCAACGGTGAAAGTTTAATCATCCGAGGTGACCAAAGTAAAACCTGACTAAGTCTCATATCCTCTATAAAAACCGAAAGATATATATCCCGAGGTTGTCAAGTTTTCGTAGCCCAAGTAATGGAAAATAAGTCAGATGAGAAAAGACTAGAAGATATCTCAGTAGTCAGAGAATTCCCAGAAGTTTTTCCTGAAGATCTACCTGGCCTTCCTTCCATTCGCCAAGTAGAATTCCAAATCGATTTAATCTCAGGAACAACACCTATAGCCCGAGCACCCTATAGATTAGCTCCTTCATAAATGCAGGAACTATCTAACCAACTTCAAGAATTATCAGATTGAGGTTTTATTCGACCAAGTACTTCGCCTTGGGGAGCTCCTGTCTTATTTGTCAAAAAGAAAGTCGAATCTTTTAGAATGTGTATCGATTACCGAGAGTTGAATAAACTTACCGTAAAGAATCATTACCCATTACCCAGGATTGATGACTTATTTAATCAACTTCAAGGTTCGAGTGTCTACTCGAATATTGACTTAAGATCAAGTTATCATCAACTGAGAGTCAGGGATAAAGATATTCCCAAGACTGCTTTCAGAACAAGATACGGGCATTATGAATTTCAAGTGATGCCATTTGGTTTAACTAACGTACCTATTGTATTCATGGATCTTATGAACTGTGTGTGTAAACCATACTTGGATAAAGTTGTGATAGTGTTCATCGATGATATTCTCATCTACTCTTGTAACAAAGAAAAGCACGTAAATCATCTGAGAATAATCCTAGAATTACTCAAGAAAGAGAAGTTGTATGCCAAGTTCTCCAAGTGTGATTTTAGGATTCGTATTGTACAATTTCTTGGACACTTAATTGATAGTTAAGGACTTCATGTTGACCTTGCCAAGATTGAAGCAGTTAAGAATTGGACATCTCCTACTACACCCACAGAAATACGTCAATTCTTAGGAATTGCCAGCTATTATTGGAGATTTATCAAAGATTTCTCAAAGATTGCAAAGTCTTTGACTGAATTAACTCAGAAAAACAAGAAATATATCTGGGGCGAAGACCAAGAGTCGGCTTTCCAACTGGTAAAACAGAAGCTATGTGAAGCTTCAATCTTAGCATTACCAGAAGGAAATGAAGATTTTGTTGTTTACTGTGATGCATCACATCAAGGTCTGGGAGCGGTGTTAATGCAAAAAGAGAAGGTTATTGCATATGCATCCTGACAACTTAAGCCTAATGAAGAAAACTATACCACTCATGATCTTGAATTCGGAGCAGTAGTGTTCGCTCTTAAAATTTGGAGACACTATTTGTATGGCACCAAATGTACTATGTTCACTAATCATAAGGGTCTTTATCATATCCTTGATTAGAAAGAGTTGAACATAAGACAACGCCGTTGGCTAGAATTGCTTGCAGATTACGATTGTGAAATTTGCTACCATCCTGGAAAGGAAAATGTCATAACAAATGCTTTAAGCCAGAAGGAATGAATCAAACCACTCTGAGTTAGATCATTAGTTATGACCATTCATCCAAAATTACCATCACAAATTCTTAAAGCTCAAACTGAAGCACTCAAGGAAGAAAACATCAAGGCTGAAAACTTATGAGGAATGGACAAATCATTTGAAATACGTTCTGATGAAACCTGATGTATCAAGAATCAAAGTTGGTTACCACTTTTTGGTAATCTGATAGACTTAATCATGCATGAGTCCTATAAATCATAGTATTCCATTTACCCAGGTTCTGACAAAATGTATCAGGATCTAAAGAAACTCTATTGGTGGCCTAACATGAAGGCAATCA